>JZKD02S2014716.1:136240-155921 GCA_000966675.3 Picea glauca
CACCATAGATCTAGGCGCGATCATCTGGGTCGTTGATACATGAGAAATGCATAAATGTGGGCGCGACAGCATATGCGCCCTAAAAAACTTAGGATAAGAGCATATCATGGGTTTTTCCCAAGCTTTTACATATTTACATCACCAAGGGGTTAGACAAACTACCTTTCGAGCATTCAAAACATGGTCCAAATTTGATCATCTAGCTGGTTTTATTGAAGTAAAGCAAACTAGCCTATGTTCTAACCTAACTTCCTAGGACAATTAGCCCAGATTAAACGGTTGGGCTAAGAACTTACTCTACCCTGGGGCTATCTAACCAAGATTAGACAGTCTGGCCAGATTTATTCACTAACTATCCTAGATCACTTGGCTAAGATTAAACAGTTTAGCCAAGCTTATTCACTATTCCTATCAACATCAATTTAAAAGAACTTGGCCATGCTTGAAAGGTATGTACCAAGTCACTGTTATTACATGGGGCTCTTAGTGAAATTCTTTTATGCCCTCTTTTCTTTTTTCTTTTCTTTCTTTTCTTTTTCTTTTCTTTCTTTTTCTTTTTCTTTTTCTTTTTCTTTCTTTTCTTTTTCTTTGTCTTTATTTTCTCAAATTATGTGCAGAATGAAAAATCATTTGACAAACAAAAAACACTAGAGAGATAACATTCCAGTCACCAGTTGATCCTATAAATTATAGGGTGATAACAAACACAATAACATAATATCCGTCGGAGGCGAAAGTGTAAAGAGTGAAATCCCGAGAGAAATCGGGACTCATCAAGGAAGGAGCTTCTATTATTGATTTTTTAATATAATCAAAAGCTTGAGTTTCTTGAAGTCCCCAACGATACTAAACATCCTTTTTAATTAAGTTCTGTAAAGGTCTTACCATTTATGAGAAACTTGGGACAAATATTCTGACGAAATTAATTTGGCCTAAAAAGGATTGCATGGACTTTTTGGTGGAGGGAGGGGGAAGTTTGGAAATATCTTGGGTTCTTTCGGAATCAATAATCATTCCTTCTTTGGACACTATGACCCCAAGTAGTTTTCCTTGCTCTACCACAAATACAGATTTCTTAGGTTTGAGAGATATGTCGTACTTCCGACATCGTTCTAAGACAACCCTAAGGTGAGACAAGTGATCTTTCTTGTTTTTAGAGAAAATGGTAATGTCATCAAGATAGACCACTACTGATTGATTTATGAGACCAAGAAAAACAATGTCCATTTCTCTCTAGAAAGTGGCCCTGACATTTATAAGCCCAAAAGGCATTTTCCTGTAGGCATAAGTGCCCCATGGGGTACGAAAGGTGGTTTTTAGCTGGTCTGAGGGAGACATGAGGACTTGGTTGTATCTCGAAAAACCATCTAACAGAGATAGTCTTTCGGAACTAGATACCTGTTGAATAATTTGTTCCATTGGAGGAACGGGATATTTTTCTTTATCAAACGCTCGGTTCAAGTTATGAAAGTCGACACAGAGTCGAATTTCACCACTTTTCTTCCTTACAGGAACTAAATTAGACACCCATTGTGTGTTCCTTACCGCGAAAATTATCTTTGCATTTAGTAATTTATTCAATTCTTTCTTGACAGTGGGTTCCAATTTGGGATGCATCTTTCTCAATTTCTGCTGAAAAGGTTGAGTTTGTGGTTTCATAGGGATGACATGTTGTATTATATTAGGATCAAATGTTTTCAAATCATCATATGTCCAGGCAAAAATGTCTTTAAATTCTTTAAACAATTTTATAAAGGCATATCGTTCTTGCTCGGAGCATCCCGTTCCCAAATTAATATTTTGAGAATTTTCCTTAGTTACTAAATTTACCGTCTCATAGGTCAAGGAAGAATTTTTCGTTTAACAATTAACCGACCCTCTAAATTTATCATGCAAGTCATAAAACTTCTCTAGTCTTACAACATATATGGGAATAGAGTTTACTAGATTAGACGTCGATTTAGGAGACCTACGATCTGATATTACCGTGAAGTTGTAGAGGTTTTCATCGTGAGTGCCCTCATCAATGATTGCACCTTGGAAAGTGTCTTCCATATGCAAGAAATTGATGATTTGATGATCATCGTCGAACACTCTCCAATTGGTAATGTTATCTGGGATCGACATCCTGAACAATAATTCAATCGAAAATGCATTAGGAGAAAGACCTTCTGTGGGAAAATTTTTAGAAGTGACATTAGCCAATAAATCAGCCTCTGAATTACTTAGCCTAGGAATGGAATTTATGTTAAATGATGAAAATTTTTGCATTAAACTCCATACCTTAGTTTGCTAACTTTTCAGATGTGGTGACAAGCAATGTATGGAGTTTCTTACCTGTCTAACCACAATTTCTGAATCACCGAATACCATTAAATTTCTTACGTCCATATCCAAAGCTTTCTTAGGCCCTTGTAGAAGTGCTTCATATTTGGAGGTGTTATTAGTGCACTCAAACTCTAATCGACAGGAAATGAAAGTCTTATTACCCGCGGGATCGATGAGTACACATCCTGCACCGACTCCTTCTTTGGATTTGGATCTATCAAAGTACATCGACCAGATTTGAGCTTCGTCGACAGTGTTTGGCATACATGGAAAAGATGATGATTGTGTACAGGTCATAAGTTCTGATTGTTGCCTAGGATCAGTGATGGGGGGAATTTCGGTCATGAAGTTACCAAAGAAGGTGTTCATTCCCTGCATTTCAAATGAATTAGTAGATGTAGTAAAAGGTTTGTTTGCATCATTTAGATCCATCACGGTGTGTTTGAGATAGCGTTCATGATTTATCCTAATTTTATTGGGGTGTCCATTTTTCGGCAGCCACAAATGAGACCAATCTGTGGCAAAGTAACCATGCAATTGTTCCGACCAGTCCCTGCTAGAAAACAAACCATAGACTTCAGGGATGTCAACAACAATGATGTCAATAATTTGGTGAACCTTAGGATTAGAATATAACCTAAATAGAACATTCTTAAGTTCACCGATTACTTTAACGTTCGTCCGATCAAGATGAATGATTTTAAGTTCAGAAAGCTAAACTTCTGCGTTAATTTTTTGACACACAGATAAAGGCATCATGTTTGACGATGCTCCAGAATTGACCATACAATTATGTACATTCTTATTAAAAATTTCAAAATTTAACAAGAAAGGCGTGACATTTTTCCGAATGTTAACAACAGGATTCTGCTGATTTTTTGTCGATGTCCCTGTAACAGTTTTATCTACATTTGATACAGTTTTTTCAGCTAAATCCCTTTTATCTGGAGGTTCAGATGTTGTTTTAGTAGGGATATTCTTGGCTGTTTTAGAATTAATTTCTGCAGTTTTCTTGCTGCTAGGATCGTTCTTCTTACTGTTTTCTTCGATACTTTGAAGCATTTTATGCAA
The DNA here is from genome assembly GCA_000966675.3 of Picea glauca. Taxonomy (NCBI): domain Eukaryota; kingdom Viridiplantae; phylum Streptophyta; class Pinopsida; order Pinales; family Pinaceae; genus Picea; species Picea glauca. The sequence continues at coordinate 139,640 of JZKD02S2014716.1, forward strand.
AATAAGAGTGAATTTCAAAAGATCAAAAATAGAAATATTAGCCCTTAGTTTTTTCAGATCTTCAATTAAGTCATATTCTAAAACTGGGGCTACTAAACTCTATTTTATTTCAGCTTTCTTTGACTTCTTTGGAAATAGATTATTACTCACTTCAAAAGAGGGTTTATTCTGAGATTTGCTTCTTATGTTGTAGGGGTGGACATTTTCAAAATTTGCTTGGAAAATACTGCCAGAAAAGTGACCGAAGATATTGGGGGATGATTCTTCTTCTTTTGTTGCTTCTTCCTCAGCTACATCTCCAGAACTTTTAGGAGGGATAGAATTATCATGTGCTTCAAGAATAGTTTGCAAAGCGTATTGTAAGCTTTCGAAATTAAGACCTTCATTGGTCTGGTTTGGTCGATTGGGAGGACAAGGATTTCTAAAAGGTGTTTTAAAAATTTATTTGCTTGAGGATGCCTCCTCGACCGATATCTTCAAGTCTACGACTTGATTTGATAATTTTTGGAAATCCTTTTGCAAGCTTTCTAAGTCTAAAGTTTCAGGTTGACTTTTGGCTTGGGGAGGTCTAGTAAGTATTTTTTTTTTCTTTTTAGAGGATGAAGTTGTTTCAGCTTCACTAGTGAGATTGTCTTTTAAGCTTAACATATCCTTTTCAATTTGGCTTGCCTCCTCGAAGGCTTCCAACAATGTGCTCTTTTTAGACCTTTGAACCCAAATTGCTATGCTATTATGTAGATCTTTGGTGTAATATGCGACAATTAGACTTTCAACAGGCATTGAATATGTGGGAATTAGATTTTTTAACGCAAGAAATATCTGGTTAAAATCTTTTACTTTATCCTTAGGATTCATCTTTAGACTGGAGAGTTCCATAACCAAGAATTCAGGATATTTATCATCTCCAAATGTCTCTAAGAAACATGTTTCAAACTTGTCCCAAGAGACAATGGTTTGGGGCTGTTGGGCGAAACACCACGTGGAGGCATTGCCCTCAAATGTATAAGGAAAGAGTCTGCATACTACATCTTCATGCTCTACGCTTCGGAGTCTAATGGCCAACATAAAAAAAATTATGTTGTCCTCAACATATTGTTTTGAATCTGGATCAAATTTAGGCAACCATTTCTCTAGGTGTTTTGGCAATGGATGTTGTGGTCTAGGTACAGCCACGACATCTTGATCGAGCCAAGGTCTAGCATGATTGTTTTGGTTTTCTATGGGTGTCGATGGTGTTGGAGGCTGAGATGATTCAGACGAGGAAATGCCTTTGTCAGATGACTCTCCTCTTGAAGAGGATGGAGATTGACCAGGAGGAGAAGGCGGGATACCGGACCCTCCGACTCCAAGAGTAGGTTTTTTCGATAGGATTGGTGGTATTATCTCCTAAAGGGTTTGTGAGTAGATCAATGCCTTCAAGTTGTTCTCGAATATCCAAGAAATCTAAGGGTTGGTTAAGTGGCCTACCAGCTTGTCTGATACGGGCCAAGGCACTGTGTGTCCTTATGAGTGACTGCGAACAATTTCTTGAACGTCGACCCCTTGAGGGGCTGGTGTTATTGGTTCAACGAGAATCTCAGAATTATCGTTTGAAGTAGTTGTTGTTTCAAGCATAACGTTGTTGTCTGAGTGACTACGTGTTACGACAGGGGAGCAAGTGTGTGTGTGGGGGGGGGGGGAGTCTTGCGACCTCCACGTTCCATCAATTGAAATTAGGCCCTCCTTCTAGCGCCATTTGTTGACGGGAAAATTTGGCAGGTCGTCAACTGGAAGAATAGGTCTGGTCCGGGGTTATCTAAATAACCCAGGCCGTTTGGTGTAACCTATTTTGATGGGTTTAATGGCTCCATTAGACAATATAGGGCCCTAAAATAAAGAGAAGAGGAAAATTATCTAATACTAAAACTATAATAATCTATGAAGTTTAATATGATTATTTACAAATATATTAAACAGAAAAAGGAAATATGGATATATCAATTATGAATAAAATTTATAGGTTGCAATTTTTAATGAAAGCCTTGCAAAATCAATGTAAAGATAATTGTTTTCAGAAGAAGATAAAGAAAGAACATTTTTGTATTTTTCTGTTTTCTAATTATAAATCAAATAAAACTTGAATTAACTAAGTTACGAAACAAAGATGAACAGATGGTCAAAGCCAATCTAAAACTTTCCTGTTTCACTAATACATAAAATGATAGAAATTAGAAGCAAGTGAAGATAACCTGTTATGAGTTTGTTAAATGTGTTTGTGCCTCTGTACGAACAAAAGCATCCAGCTGCCCCACCTGTGAAATAAATCTGCAGTAGGCTTATTCTAAAGTTTTCATGAATAAATTCAAGGTGCCTATTGGCAGCTAGGATTTAAAAAAAACAAGAATAGTGGACACAGATGACCCAGTGATCTTGTAATTACGAACAATTACAGTCAGATAAATCTTTATGTAAAGCATTCATTTTTATCTATCAATTAAACATCAAAGAAAAATGTTGATATTAAAATTGATATGATGATCACAATCACAACATATGGAACAACAAATCATGAAAAACATATATAGCATGAATATAATAGAACATAACATGTCATTGGGAATAAATTTATACAACACATTAATATCCCAAAATAAGAGAAACAAAACATCCATGAAACAACATTCACAGTGGTCTAAAGCCGAAATGTTATAAGTTGTTCCATTAAGTTATGAAAATAATTCATCCATAATTTGTTCCAGGCCAAGATGTCTTTCCCTTCTAAAATGAAGAGTATTTAAAGTGTTTTGAAATCCCATATTCCTATCTCCTAGGATAGGATAGGATCTTATGAGATCAAAAATATTACAAAAATAGAGGGCTAACAACCACTCATAACTGAGTTGATTTTTCCCAAAAATTAATAAAAGTTTTTACAAAAGAAAACATAAAAGGAAAAACTAATCATTCCAATGCAAAATCGAACATGTTTCCACCAGATGATCAGCATCAAGATCTACTATTCCCGAAAAATGAAACAAGAATAAGTTAGACAATTTCTAATAACTAATTTCTAAATTTTTTTATTTAAAAATGACTTGGCTACAGAATCAAAAGATTTTGTAGCCAGTCTTATCTTAGCAAACAAAATATAATTTCAAACTGATTCGATTCAAAATAGATAACATGAATATAATAAGAGTAAAATCGTTTTACCATTTCAACAATTGACTAAAGATAGATAAGGGTAAATCAGAATTGATTATGGATTTAACACTGTTTGCATTTTTTATAACTTTATTTCCTGTCCTCTTAAGGTGTTTATCCCTCCTCTCTGTGTTTACTCTGAGGTCGATATTTTCTTGTCTCAACGATTCTCTTTGAGTTGCAAGTGTTTTAATATGATCCTGAAGGATAGTTATATTAGTGTAATATCGTTCAATCCAGTGTAGACAAACATCGCACTGTACAGGAGGAACGATATGTTGATGAAGCGTACAATCAACCTAACTGTATCGACCTTACCAGTTATTTTCCTTTGACCAAGACCAATACCAGGGAACCCCTCCTTACCTTTGAGACACGGTGGAAGACTTGTAACAAAGTCATATGGTTCAGTAGGATCAAATATTTGACAATCCAGGTCTTCTAAAGCCAAGAAATCTTATATTTCAGAGTCCGAGACCTCATTGATCTCGATCGAGCTGATCAAGCTCAAATGAGCATCATTTCGATTCCTCAATTTTCTCGAAATAAGACGACCTGCTCTTTTGTTTTGAAACCCGAATGCTGTGTGGTTTTGTTTTGTTTGTTTGCAAGATATTTTTACATCGGGTTTCACAGTGGCGTTCTAGCCAGCATCTAGTTCAGGCATAGGAGGTTCACTTAACTCAAATTCAACAACCTATTGCTCATGCGAAGAATGAATTGGAAATATCTTGTCTCAAAGATTTCTGTTTAGAGAGTCTGGTTCATTATTTGGAATGTCAAACTGTTTTTTCATCAGTGGTTCACCTGAATTAGGGATTTCTATAGGAATGGTCATCGCAAAACCATTTCTTGTTAAAAATCCATCGCAACAATCACGCACAGTTTTCAAATGGTGAATCAACATAATTTTAATCAAGCCGTGGTGAAAAAGACTAGAGTCGAGGCTCTGTCTCTTATACCTTTTAGACATTTTGTACAGGCTTCTCAACAGATAGAAAGGAATGTTTAATTTAAAGCCAATGAAATGCATAAGAAGACATATATGACAGAGGAAAACTAAACGATAATGACCTTCATAGGTCACGAATTGTTTGAGAATCGACAATAGGCCATTCATAGGTCACGAATTGTTTGAGAATCGACAATAGGCCATACCTAGGTTTAACCAAAGAAATGGGGATACCTTTTTCTCAACAATTGATTTTCTTGTAGGTCATGAAGAGGCTCGAAGGAACTTCTTCGATCTTTGAGTTTTTGAACCATTTCTCGTCGGTGGATGGAAGCCCTATGGCTTCACTCACAAACTCCTCGGTTACCTCGAACTGGGTATCCCCAATCTTCGCTTTGCATCCATCGAAAGTCTGTGCGAAGGCCTTTGCCACCTGAAGGTTATGGCCTTCGAATATTTTAAGGAAGGCCTCCCAGCCTTGGCTCTTTAAATCTTCGATCACATCATCATGTTATAGAAATTCTTGAGAGACAATCGACTCCAAATGAACAACAGGAGCCATTAAAAATGCGACTAGGATGTAACAGGGGTGAATCAAAACAGTTCTAGGTTTGGATGGTAGGAGAAATAGGAACAGATCCAAATGGATAAAAGGGAAACAACCATAACGAAGTCCCTGTGTTATCATAGCATGAACATCGAGGTTTTAATCATGAAGCTTTACCATCCTTGGTAATGAAAAACCGACACACATAATCGATAAACTATACCTGTAATGAGAGGCTCATTAATTCACTGTGCTAACAAGGTGAGTTAAGTACAAAGTATAGTAGTTGCACATTGATTAACATGACTACTAGCATGACCATTGTTTTTGCAAAGGGTTTAAATATATCAAAACAAAAAAATCCTCATAATTCAAATGCAAACCATCTAAGCATATAAAAATTATATTAATATCCAAAACATTCCAAAGATAAGTCAATCAAGTGTTGGATTTAAATTGGACATAAGAATGATGACCCTTAAAAAGAATGCATTGTCTAGAAATATAATATGAAGCTAAGTTTTCATGTTTGATTCATGCTTTTAGTCATGAATGAAACATAAAACAAAACGAAAATGCAAACTTAAACAATTAATGACCATCTTCTCTAATCCAGTAATCATCTCAAAATTATAATATTTACAAGATGAGGTGAAGGCAGCTACGAAAAATGTAATTTTTTTTTCAAATAATGAAATATTGTAGGGATTTCAATAGGCGCAAACACAAGCCATAGGGGTTTTCACCGGAGAAGAGGAGGATGTTCCACAGAGGCAGCCTGACAGAGCCTTACCTAGGGGGGTTGTGCCCTTTCCATTGGGATGTTGATCTTGGAAGGCCCATGACATCACCTATGACCTCATACGACATCATTAGATGATATGGGAGTTTGGGAGGCAGTTGTGGCATGATTGGCACGTGTGGCAGCTCCCAGAGGCTCAAGGAGGGCTAACGTTTTTCTCTAGGAGGCCACATTTTCCATAGAAAGGACTGACGTCACCCTAAAATGGCATGACATTCTCATTATTTTCTTGATTAGGGTTTCATTATGACATTTTAATTTAAAACAATATTATTATGTATTTTGGCCTTGTCGGCCTTTTGGTGACCTAAAATTAAATTAAGGTCACTTGCTATCGTATAATTAGAGAGCGAAAACTCTCTAATTTTGGATCATATTCACTCACTCTTGGTGAGGTCTGAAATTGGCGCCCTCCTTTAGGGTTTTTGTCTAAAATTTTGATGCACACTTGTTGAAGGAGGCTCTTTGTTGGCTATTTTATGCATTTTCTTGGTGGAAGGTTTACAACTAGGGTTTGGATTAATGAATGGTTGATAAATGTAAGTTCATTTATATAATTCTTCTTTATTTGAATGGTTTTGTTATCTTTTACTTGCATTTTATTCAAATTTGCAGGTTAAAACCCTAGGGAATAAGCACATGTTGGTGTCCTTATTCCATGTCCCTACCAAGTTATTCTAAGGGCCAATTTAATTTGTTGAAGATAGATGTTAGAGCCTTTGCATAGCAACACTCTACCCTTTAATCTTCTAGCCTAGCCATTTCATCTTTTCCCTTTGAGCTAAATTAGGAGGAAGACACACTAAGTCCTAGGGTTTCTACACCTTAGTGAGTCATCTTCCCCTAGGGTTGATAGGTTGAAGCCTTGCCTTAGCAACACTTCAACCATCATATCCCTCTTGTCTTTGGCCCTATCATTATCATTTCGGCCCTTCAACATTTGCAACTAGTTTGACTCCATTTTCCCTAATAGCGCACTGATTTAAGACCTTGTACTTGAGTCCCTTTGATCAAAATTTCCAAACACTCTTGAACAACCTTTAACTCCTTCTAATCCTAGCTCAGAATAACACTTACTAACCCCATTGTTGCCATCATCTACATGTGTTGTAACCATATTCATGCACCATTTATTGTGTCTTTAAAGCAATTGAAAGATTGGCTAAGGCCTTACTTCAAGTGTTGATATTGTTACATTAATGATAAATTGCCATTGATCATTGTGAAGGTTCTTTATCATTTATTGTGAAGTGATATATATTGTAATCATTTCCATTGTACATCGTTGACTTGCTTCATCAATATTTACTATAAATTTCTTTATATAAGAAGTCCTTGATTATATGAAGTACTAACCATGCAAGTGATCTTGCTCATGTATAGTTTTCTTGTTGCTTTGTCTCAGGTAGGTACACTTTTGGTTACATTTTGTACTTCTGTTTATCTTTACTTTTATTGGCTAACTAGCTGGACTTTCTGATCGATGGTGACTTTTGAGGGGGGGAACTTTCTACTTATCCATAAGAATTTGCCTTCTCAAAACCCAGGTCAATGGGGACATATCCCCTGGTCCTACCACCCTAAACATAAAGAGCTATCTATCTTATTGAGGGGATAGTGGTACGATAGTCTCAGTTTCTCTAGTTTTCCTTTCTTCCATCCATCCTTTACTCCAACTACAAACTATGTGATAACAGGTACGAAGGTCAAAATTGGGGACATTCAGTTCCAACTTGATGAATGGTTTGTTTCCCAGGCTACGGGTCTCCCACAATCTGGATATTTGTGGTTCAAAAACATGAAGGTTAGATACATTCCATGGCAGAGTATCTTGGTATCTAAGTATAACATTAAAGGTATGTTGATTGACCTTTTCAAATGAAATTGTCACAATCTTATGCTAATCATCAAGCAATTTATAACATGTGAAGGACATTATGGTATTATTTTCTATTTCCATATATGATTTCTCACAGTTTTCCTAGGGTTTCACCTAAACCTACCACAGTACTTGCATATAAGCCTTTGTAAAATGGCTAAGTTCTATCAATGACAGAGTAAAAACCTTGGGTCAATCCTTTTTCACCATGGCCTTATCCACATTCTAGTTTAAAACCATCTTGCCAAGAAAGGGGATGATTGGGATACCTTTATTTCTAGAAATGGTTTCTTACCCAAGCTCATTCCAAAACTATCTCCTATGCCCAAGACTTCCCAAATGTCAAATCCTGGTTATGATATGTCCGAGGAGGATCATTTATAAGTCCAACTTAATATTGACCCTCCTTTTCCTTTTGATGAAGGATCCATCCTTACCCATGTTCCTCATCTTACTCGAAGAAATTCTAGCGTAAAAGTAGCACAAACTAAAACCCTCGAATCGATTCTTGATCGTCTGAAACATAAATCCTCACAAAAATTTGAATTAGACAAGCCATCAATCTCCTCAGAGGATGATTCATGGAATACTAAGGAACATGTGGATTTTAAAAACAAAAATCTAGGCCATAGACTCTCCAGAATGACTCGAAACAGGTCCATGAATCAAGCAGTTCCTAAGGAACCTATAGTCATTAATGACCAAAAATCTCTTGACGAAGACTTGGACAACAAATCAAAACCTCAGACCTAGGTTATTTATTATTTTGTGGATAATTTACCCCCATTTCTTCATGGAATCGAGGGCATGCCGAGTACTGGAACTACTCTCAGGGATCCCTCTATTACAAACAAACCCCCTACAAATTTTGATCAGTATCCTGAGTTGAATTCGACTTCTAAAGGCTGTCATCGCTGCCAACAGTGGGCTAAAAGGCACGACTCTGTCGTTCCTTAGTTACACATGCGACTAGAACATTCACAAAGGAAAAATCAAGATCTTAAGTGAGAAAACCAAGATCTAATAAATAACATAAATAAGAATTCCTCAATGGTAGCCAAAAAATTTAAAACTTGTCAACATACTATTGTCAAGGAATATTCCAATGTTAATATTGTTATGGAATCTACCCTGTGCTCATCTTTAGTTTCAAATGCATGATTTCTGGTACAATTAATCTTAATTTTTCAATTAGTTTTGTTTGTTTGTTGATTTTAGTGACAAGCTACATAATGTGAGATTTTGTAGCTTCTCTTTAATTAGTCTTGTATTTATTTTAAATAATTGTATTGTTTGTTATAGGGTATAAGAAGATTGAACGAGATCGTGGTTGACAATGATGAAGATAATCCAATCGAGTCAATATTTTATTTTGTCCTAAATTAGGAGGGGAGTGATAAGTTAGAGTCTTTCTTGTAATTTCAACAAACTTTTGGTAAAGCTGTTGAAACAATTTACTCCCTTATTTTCAGACTTTCCCATTATGATTATCGATCAAGATTTGTTGTTATAATTAGGATCTACTGTTTATACTATTCTATTTTTGAAGGATGTGATTCTATATTCTATATATGAGTATCGATCCATACTATTGTTTAAATACTCATGGATATAGGAGTTAAAAAACATGATTGAAATTTTGGCATAATGGATCGGTGCTAATGTTGAAGAATATGAAACTACGCTTTGCTTAATGGATTTTGTCCTGTAAGTAATTTCGTATCGTTTTTCAATATAAGATCAATTATGTATAGTTTTATATTTTTGGCACTAATGATCTATTCTTAAAATCCCAAGCTTTTGGTCGCGTTTATGAATGCATTATTATTGATTGTATTTATGTTCAGATTATTCTTGTTTATTTTCAACTATTTTATTATCCCAATTGTTAAAGATCCTAATGATGGTATGATTCTAATGCAAGTGTTGAAATGTATTGAATTTATTTGCATACTTTGAGCTAGCTATAATTAATCTTTCCAATTGAAAATTTCTTTCTCTTGACATTTGGTTCATAAATATTCATTAAGGATCAGGTCAAACAAGTTGTTCTTTATGTTTTTATAAATAAGATTTCAATTGTCTATTGAAGTGATTTTCTTCATATATTATCGAAATCTTTCTACTTCACGATCGTTTTCCATAGGTTTCTCGTTGACATGAAGATTGTTGGAAAAGTTCATACACTGGAAGACACAACCATAATCTCTCTTTATTACTGACCAATAAATAGGTTAGTAAAGTTTTTTTTTTATTAAGTTTGCTTTCTTTTCTTTCTTTTATGAATGTAAATCATCATTTATAAGTTTAGGTGCTTTGCTCATGTAAACTGAATATTGTTCTTATTTACATTCATACCCTTTTAATTTCAATTTCTGTTAGATTTGTAGATTACTATTATTTCTTTCAAATTATGATTTTTCCTGAGATTTAGTCCCATTTGTATCAACTTATGTTTCACAAGATTTCTCGCAAACCTTGTATTTGTACATATTGTAAATTTTGTAATTAAATGTGTGCATAATAAGTATTAATGTATATAGTAGATGTTTGTTAATAAATAGTTAGTTCTTTTAATTTCTTTAGTTTAGATTAGATCCCCTCATCAGTCAACAAAGCCGTAAAACCCGTCAGGGATAGTTACTTCAAATGGCTTAGGTTACTTAGACAACCTCCCACCTAGCTTTCCCTTCTAGTTGATGAGTATTCACATTTTCCCATCAAAAAATGGCACTAGAAGGAGGGACATTTTGATATTAATGTCATGTGGAGGATGAAAAACACCTTCGAGCAATCACTCTCCAGTTAGAACTCGTAGTCGCTCAGACTCCACTGTCGTATCTAACACAACTACTACATCCGATACTGATATTATTCCACTCAATCAACATTATCCATCCACTCCTGTTGAACCTACAACAATTCCTTCACAAAGACTAGACCTACAGGAGATACTCGAGAGATCCCACCAATCGTTATTAAGAACTCATGATACATTGGAAATGATCAAGGAACTGAGTGATAAATTGTATCAACCTATTGATTTTCTTGATCAACGAGAATTCTCACCTGTAACTGGTACACCCAACTACAGGTTGCACAACATCTTGAATAATCAACCTGAAACTGATATTGCAGTTGGAATCATTAATCCCTTGTATCAATATTAGCTGGAAACATGAGTATCACAATCACCCAACATTAAAACTCTTATTCTAGGTGTTGGGGGATTTGGTCTACCTCCTTCACCACCTGACCCATCTCCACCTCCATCAAGAGGAGAATCCTTTGACGAAGACATTTCCTCTTCTAAATATTCCTAGACTTCAAATAATTCACAAACTTCATCCTAGATGGATAAACAAAATAACCATTCCATGCCTTGGCTTGACCAATATGCGTTAAGGAAAATGTATGAACAACCTTACTCAATCATTTTTAGATATTTCTAGGCTAAGACAAGATATCTAGGAATGTTACTTGGAGTTTATAGCGTTTAATTCAAAACAATCTCTTAATCCACATGTAATATGTACTAGGGACTAAGGCTGATTTTATATGTTGTATGTAACTAGAAAAATAAAATAAGAAAAGATATACATAAGTGTGTACATGGATAAGAAACAAGAATAAAAGTAAAATATTAACAATATCATTAAGATACACCTGTGAGACTGAAATCATAAATGTATTTTTTATATTAAGTTCATTCTGAGATACAAAGAAAAACACTCTTTACAAACCTCTGTGAGGGTGGGACAAAAGTCAAATTTAGAAGTCTTAGATGAGAACCATACAAAAAGACTCTGACAATGAAAGAAAAATGAAGATAAAGATCTGGATCAGCTTACCATAAAAGTTTTTCCACTTAACTCTGCAAAATATTCTTTATCAGTCATGAAATCTAATCCATAAACAAACAAGAACACACAGACTACCAAAGATAAATCATACACCTTTAGAAAAAAAATGATGAAAGATATGATTATGTTTTGAATCCTGTTGCCTTCAATAAGTCCCCGTTGTCATCAAGATGGTTTAGCTTTCTAGTAGACTTAGAATGAATGAAGAAAAAGAAAATATCTCACAAGTATAGAGAAAACCTTATATCATAAGTTCTCCTTCTATTATCCTCATCTTTGTTTCTTCAAATGATTGAGAATTTATTCTTTTCTCAATAAGTTATGGTAGTTCAACTACCTTTCTTTTGTTAAGCTTAATTAGCTTAACTAATTAGTTGAGACAAATAAATAATAATATATATATATATAGATAAGGGTCTATTTAAATAATAACTAAATAGGTGGGATCCCTTGTCACTCCCATTTTCAATTCTTTAATAATCATCAAAACATGAAGTATAATATCCCAAATATTTAATTCAAACATCTGCCTTGTAACTCCCATCCTCATATTAATAGTCAAATATATTTCAATATAAAAAAAATAAAACATGACTATATCCAAAAATAACATTATATCCATGTTGTCCAAAATTCTATCTAAATATGTATTTGTTGTTCAAAATTTAGTCATATCAAATAAAAAGACTGTCCTCAAAATAAAATAGCATTAATAGCATTAAAACCAATATTTGCTATGAGAGGCGGTTTGCCTCCTTTCACTACTGCTCTCTTTTTATTTTCCTGTTGTTTTTCCTTGTGTGGCAACTTAGGATGATTGGAACCTTGAGGATGGATTTCACTAATGACATGGAAACAATTATCCTTGAGGTGGAGATGGAAGGAAACTGATTCGGATGAATTTTCTAAAGAGTTAGGGGAATTGGCCACATCTTTCCCTTTGTCAATCTCTCGTTCGGGCATAGTGGTTTTAATCCTTTTGCTTGCATGTGAAGACTGGGTTGGTGAAACAATGCGATCAACTTCTGCATTTGGATTAAATGGCTGTGGAGGAGGAGGAAATGTAAAGGATATTGTAGGCCACCCATTATGATGTGCATCTGGTTGGTGGATGATCTTTAGCTGGCCATCATTGGAAGGTGGTTCTGGATACATAGAAACATGAGGGGAACATAGATACCAGAGAAATTTTGGTGTGGCTGGAAAGGAGGCCTCTCAAGACTAGGTTGCAGAATTCCTTAGCCAACTAGATTAAAAAACTCAACTTGGAAAAGTTGATCTAGTTCTTGTGGATCAACATCAAAATGTATTGAGAATCATGTCCTTCTATGGACTCTTTTCCAATTATTTCCTCTACCTCTGTTTGCACCTCTGCCATTGTTGCCCCTCCTAAAAAAACTCATCCTGAAGAAATATCCCAATCAGAATATGAAAACTTTTAACAGTCCATTCACTAATACTCCACCTAAATAGAATCAAAATGTTGGCTCTATCATTCACAACATAAGCATATGATATCCATTCATTGATACAACTCACCACATATAGAATTCAATAATCAATTGCAATTGAACATGGAATGATAGGGTCATTGGGAAGATGGGAGGCGTTGTAATGAATGAAAAATGATAGTATGGATGGGAACGAACAAATGAATATTGTTCAAGCAAAATGCAGGGCCCTTTTCCTCTAACAACAATGTCTCCATATCAAAATTTCCAACTCAAATCATCATTCAATCCTTTTTAATCCCTCCTCCTTAAAAATGAAATTCAAAATAACAAAAGATGGGATGAATTAAATGGTATTGGGAAGGTGATGGACATATAATGAACGAAAAATGAAACAATGAACAGGAATAAGACAATTACTATTTTGTTACATGAAATAACATTGGAAGCAGATTTCAACATGTTATATTAATCGATGTTAGGACTTGCTAGGAGGTTTCACTCTCTAACTTCTTTTCTAAAGATTTCCATTAAGTTAGTCAGAACAATAATCAAGGATACATGAAGGCATGACAAATGAAAATGCAACATTGGAACCAACTCTACATGCATATATCCAACAAGAAGCCCTTAGTAGGTATGCTTTCTTTTAAATTCACGTTTTATATGTTATATATCCTCAAACTTTTTAATTGTGTTTCTAGAATTGTTAAAACTACTCACTTAATTAGCAATAAATTTGAAATTTTAGGTCACTCTATTATTATTATTATGATGTATTAATTTGTCGTAGGCAACTAGGAGTTGAGGTTCTAATGAAGGTTTTAGTGTGGTTATATCGTTAAAGCAAATCTATACTCTTATGACCAGACTCCACGTGGCATTTACACGTGTCCAGTCTCCATGGCCGTTCTGAAAAAGGCGCTCCCCACTTCACACGTCTCTCATGTGCCACCGCCAGTGTTCCCCACTTCACACGTCTGTCATGTGGAAAAGGCGCTCCCGACTCCACATGTCTCTCATGTTGCACCGCCACTACTCACGTTTTTGTTGGAGGAGGAGGTGGTGTTGTTGTGGTTCTTATGCCATGTGAGTGAGAGAAAGAACGTGGCCCCTTCTGCATCGCAATTTTTTTAAGTAAAAAATTGATAAAGTAAACAAATTGATTTTTTTAAATAAAAATTGGTAACGTAAACAAATTGATAACAAATATCTATTGGACATATTTAACATGAGATTGTTTTAATCGTGTAAATTATCTTTTTCGAAAAATAACGGTTGTATATAATTTTTAGTGAGATTACCTTTGTATTTATCACTAATTTCACACTATCTCCACATTGGATAGTGCTCATTAAAAAGTATATTACTATGTATCAACTTTTTTATTATTAATGTTAATTAAAAATTATTAAACATTTTTTTGAAAAATAATCAAATAAGTCTCACATATAAAAGGTAGCTAGTAAGATCACATAAGTAGAGTGAGTTCTACATACACAAAGGTAGCTAGGTCAAAGATCGACCATTTCAACTAGTCTACAATGACGATATCATTTATTTATCTATAGGGGTACGGTATGTATTCCTCCGTAGGCTTTACTATACCTCTGTAGACTTTACCAGTCAAATAGCTAGACTGAGGGGGTCCCTTGTCCCACAAACAATGGGGTCTCATACACCAATTTGGTGTATGGCTTGGCTATGACCTTAAAAATAGATGATTATTATTATTATTATCATCATCATCATCTTCTGTTCATTTATCATGGGTTGTACTTTTCACTTTTGAGAAAATAATGATTATCTTTTATTTCATGCAATTGGTGAGTTTAACTTTGCTTTCCTCATAAATTGGAAATGACCTATTATCTAGGGTATTGAAGATGATCATTCATTTATCACAATGATAGTTGTAGTAGTGTTATCTCCTCCTTTAGTGGATTTAGATACCATAGATGAATTAGAGGAGTGAAAAGAGGTGGAAAAAATTATTGAAGCGAAAAACGTTCTTCTCAAAAGTTGATTTACTAGAAAGAGGGTTAAGGCTTCTACATCTCTTAATTCATCTTCAATCATGATTGGAGGAGCATCTACTGATAGAGGGGGAATCCATCCCAAAGAAGAAAGAAGTTGAGTCAGTTGAAAGTGTAAGTACACAGGGGCTTCACCTTGTTGATAATATCTATCACGTTCATTTACAAAGGGGGTTTTAAAATTGTGAAAAATAGGTTCAATATATTGTAGGTATTGGGGGAGGGGTATGCAGGGTATGGGGTGGTTATAGGTATTGGAAGATATAAAAATGGTTATTTGGTAAGATTAGGGGATGTCTAGTAAAAACATGTTTTATTATTATTATATTATTGGAAATATGTATTGGGAGGGGGGGTTCAACAAAAAGACTCGGGGAGACATTTATCAATATCTAGTGAAATTAAAGGTATTCTTTAATATTCCACGAATGCACATGTGTTATGTCACAATTTCATTGAGTGGAGACCCCGTGTGTTAGTACCACTTACTCATCAGATGAAGATTTTACATGAGCTTAGAATTCCTAGTAGAATGGTGTTCGAATTGTGTGCAAATATGAAAAAAAATCATAACATGTAGTTTTTTTATTGAATACAATACAACAATGCCACATATCTATGCATAAGATGCATAATTGATGCAATATCATGCATGTGACACATGGCAGATTATAGTGATGTGTAAATGACACCAATTCGATGCAAATACACAAAGATACAACACAGTAAAAATAATACTTTTTTTTAATGTTTTTAGCTGCATCATAAACATGACGTGAAAATGATGTAGAGACAATACAATTGTGGTGTAAAATCCCATTGCAATTACTAGACATGCAACAACGACAAAAAAAATGAATATGGAAAATGGGCTATAGCAATGCTACAATCCCATATTGTATTAGTGAACTCCTTCCTCATTTATGCACTAATTCTAAAGGTTCCTCTTACTGTGATACACCCTCAAGGATTAAGCTAGTTGATTAACTCTAACTTATATTTTGAGTTATTAAAGAGTAAGAATACAAAACATAGATATCAAACTATGTAGTTGTTGATGACTCCTTTAAAGC
Source organism: Picea glauca (assembly GCA_000966675.3). Classification (NCBI taxonomy): domain Eukaryota; kingdom Viridiplantae; phylum Streptophyta; class Pinopsida; order Pinales; family Pinaceae; genus Picea; species Picea glauca. The sequence goes on from JZKD02S2014716.1 coordinate 155,426, forward strand.
ATAATTGTGTGCTTTGGAATTTGTAATGATGAATATAGATAGATATAGAGATGATATTGTTAGAGAAATGTGATTACTTGGATGAGGAGAACACAACCTTCAGATAGAAGATTTAATAACAAACATCACTCCTCACAGAGATAAAGCCTCAATATAAAAAAATATTACCTTTTGATAAAGACTTAAAGATAGCACTCATAGATCCCTTTAATATGTGGAGAAATCCATTGAGTTAGTTAGGATGATCAAGATTTGGAAACAAAGTTAGTTAACTTAGAAAAGTTGACAAAAGACTGCACCAAAGCACAAACCTAGACACAAAATCTAAATGCGCATATTAAATATTTAGAAACTCAAGAAAAAGTCTTTGAAGATGAGAAAAAATGTTAGGATATTTAGACACTTAAGAGTTAGTTAAGATCTACTTGGTCTAATATGTCGTTAGGTAAAAGTGTGTTTCTTTAGTATGCATTAGTATGCATTTGTAGTTAGGAAA
>JZKD02S2014716.1:156659-175881 GCA_000966675.3 Picea glauca
AAGGTAACAACAATGAATGAGGCTCACACCTCCCATGAAGACTTAGGCATGTTATTATAGAGACATTATTAATAGACATTGGCTTAGTTAACATAGTTGGAACATCGAGTTAATGCCTTGATAAATAATTAGTTGATCATGGTAGAAAAAATGTTGATGATAATTGTGTACAATGCCTTAATTAGTTAGCTTGGACAACGAGATTTGCGATAGAGTTTGAGGCCACAAAGGAGTGTCCCCACCTTCCTCCCATGCTAGCTTCCTCCATTAGTCAAGTAATATTCTAATTTTATCTTTCTGTGTTGAATAGGCCACCAAACTATTACATCCTTATTTTCCACCCTAGGGTATCATGAAGGGCATATTGATGATATTATGCGGAGACCCACTCTTTTTCCATGGTTTCAATGATTTTTTAGGATGGTCGCTACTAATTTCACTGATAGGGTGTGACCGGTCGCTGCTTAACTCCTTTTCATCTCATTATTGATCACTAGATACATTACTGCTAGCCTGTAATCACCTCTATAACCTTCTAGAATTGGTGATTTCCGAGGAGATCGATGTTGGATGAGTTGGTTATCTCATCATAGGATGTTGGGAGTTCTCAATCCAATCTAGTTCACTAAGTTCTAGAGATCTAGAATCCTCTCCTATACTCCACCACCAATCTATATAAGGAAGGAATTCAATGGGCAAGAGGAGGAAGAATCATTCACAACTACATGCTGCAACATTTTTAGAGGAGATTCTCCACAGAGTTCAACCCTTAGATAAGGTTTCCCTTGCTTGATTGAGGGTTGAGGAGGAGCAAGAGAAAGGGACAAATGAGCATCTCTTTCATGAATGAAGGTATGATTATGTGATTGATGTATTGCTCTTATTCAATAATATAGATCTATTTATTTTCCCCTCTCTATGCTATTGTATTTAGTTTCAAATGATAGATATGATCTCCCCTTGAGTAGATCGGATTAGATCTAGATTAGAATTGTTATTTCCTAATGCTTGGAGAATTCGTAGATTGGTCTTTTTTCATTACTTGTGTGCAGGAAGAAGATCACAAGAGCTAGAGCTAGATCTTAGGAGCTACATTAGATAAGACATATGAAAACAACCATTGTTAAAAAGGTATCTCATTCTCACTCTCCTAGTGTAAGAAGGAACCAATTTGTTAGATATAGGGAAACCCCATAACTATTTATACCCGTTGTCTGTCTTGGACCAAGGGCAGGTCCAAGGGATGTTTGGATTATCTGTAGGATATATTTATCCATAGGAGAGCTAGAAACTCCACTCAGGAAAAATATTTGATTATTCTTGATACGGATTTAAGAGCGGAATGAACTGATTAACAGACTGAATACAATAAACACAGAGATATGAAGAACAACACATATATCCAGTGGACAATATCTTCTATTGAATAAATGAAATAGGATGAAACTGTAAAAATTCAGAACTGAAACACTTGCTCGAATGGTGGTAGCTATATCTAAGAAGAGATGTGGCTGCTACGTGCATCTGTCTGAGTAGAATGATTATAATGAAACTCCATAGGCATTTTTTATATTACTCATGAATGCCAAAACCCGAAACATCCAAAAAACCTGACCCTAGGAGATGAAACACCAAAAGTTGTGTGGGCCCTTATGGGTAAGTTGGTACCTCAACTTCCCGGGGTCATAACTTTTGCATACGACTTCCATTTTAGGCGTGTGATAACCTATTGGAAAGATCTTTTAGAGAACTAAACATTACGTCGTCATACTCTGACTCCGCCTATAGTTTGACTATGTCGAGCCAAAAAAACATTATTAAGGGCCCCAAAATGGCCCTGGAAGTAAAACAAGATGTGTTGACATGAAAACATACAAAATAAGCCAGTTGGATTAGATGGGAGGCCAGTAGTATCCACCTAGAAGATGTAGGGCTTCAGACAACCCTGAAAGTGTAGAACCCACAATTACAAAGAAGTACAAAAGAACGTGTTGAACTAAAAATTGTCAAGAGGATCCAGTTGGAATAGGTGGGTGGCCACCAATATCCACCTGGATCAATCCTCCCCCCTTAGGAAGCAATGGTCTCCATTGTGTTGAGTTCCCCCATCAGGTGAGGAAACTTCTATTGAATTTGGCCTCGGGTGAGCCAATTTGCTTGGTGCAGGAGCTTCCCTACCTTGACAACCCGATAAAGTTGGATCCTCTACTAGCGAGTTCCCTTGACCTGTGTGTCCACTATTTGATCAGTGGATGCTTGTTCCATGTAACCAGGGTTGATATCTATTGGTGTCAGTTGTTCTGCGATCTCTAAGGTTTCCAATAATGGTGGAAAATATGTTTGAAGGAGGTCCACATTGAACACTAGGTGCAATCCAAGGAAGGGTGGAGTGTTGAGCTCAAAATCATTGCTACCCACAACCTTGGTGATAGTGTAAGGCCCATAAAAAGTGGGCAAAGCTTCCGATGGGGCCCTGTAAGATGCTCCTTCTACAAATGTGACCAAACTTTGTCTCCAACTTGAAACTGGTGTGGTACCCTGTGTTGATCATGAAACTACTTGTACTTAGCATTGACTTTATGCAAAATCTCATGGACCTATTGGTGGATGTGATAAATCCGCTCAATGAATCTGGTGGATTTGTCAGTCTCATATTGAACATAGAAAGAGTCTGTATGTGTGGTGGCAAGAGGTAGTGAAACATAAATTGGACCCAAGGGTTGGAATCCCAGCCCCACCTGAAATGGGATATGGCCAATGGAGCTACAAAGAGCCTTATTTTAACTGTGTTGAACATAGGGGATACTCTCATCCCATGTACACAGATGCTTAGAGTTTTACATGCATAGGATGTGCTTAATCATCTGATTGAAGACCTCTATTTGGTCATTTGTATGGGGGTGGAAAGCAGTGGATTTAGTGAGCTTGGTGTCCAACAGTGACCAAAGACTCGACCAAAATGTGTTGAGGAACTTGTTGTCTCAGTTGAAGATGATGATCCATGGTATCCCAAAATAGACCCACACTCGTTCAAAGAATAGCTTGGTAGTATCCGTCGTTGTGATATTCTTCTTGTAGGCTGTGAGGATGGCTATCTTAGAAAACTGATAAACGACCACAAATACACAATCATTTCCTTGCTTGGTGGACATAAGGCTAACCATGTAATCCATTGAGATGGATTCCCAAGGATTATTGGGAGTAGGAAGAGGGGTGTATAAGCCTTGATTCTTGATGGTTGGCTAGGAAATGACACAAGGAGTGCAAGATATTATATACTTGTTGACGTCCTATTGAAGTTTTGGCCAATAAAAATGTTTCTGTAGAATGACCACAATTATTTCCATGCCAAAATGTCCTGTCATCCGACTGTAGTGGGATTCCCAAATCATCTTTGCATGATTGTTTGTAGGAACATAGAGATGGCATAGATGGTATGACAGTTCATCCTGAATGTGAAAATCAGTGACATTCATGCCTATACCCAAGCGCTGATAGGTGGTGGAAAATTCCAGATCTTGCTGATAAAGTTGGGGACACTCAGATGCCTCATGTCCACAGGAATGGAGCTCAATGGTGAGTGCAACCATGGGAGGTCGACTGAGGCAGTCAACGACATGATTTAAGATCCATGTATTATACTTTATGTTGAGATGGAAATACTGCAGGTAGGTGGACCAATTCTAATGGAGGTCGTTCTGTAATTTCCCCTGTGTTTGTATAAACTGCAGAGGCTTGTGATCAATGTGGATGATCATCTCCTTTCCCAGAATGTAATTTTTCCATTGACGATAGACTTGTAAAATGGAATAAATTTCCTTGTCATAGGTGGGGTATTTTCAGGCAGTATTTGAGAGTGTCTCACTATGATATGCCACTGGATGACCATGCTAAGTGAGAACCACGCCTACAGCATAGTCAGATGCATCAGTCTCAATATCGAATGATTTTTGCAGATTAGGAAAGGAGAGTACTCGAGCTAAGCACAAGTGATGCTTTAGATCATCAAATACCCATTGTTGTTCCTTCCCCCAAATGAAATTTTCCCTACCACCACCATTGGTCACTTGGATGAGAGCCCATGCAATATGGGAGAATCCCAACATGAACTATCGATAGAAGTTGGCTAGTATGAAGAATCTCTGAAGCTCAGTTAGTGTGGTCGGGGATGGATAGTCATGGATGAATTGGATATTAGCTAGATCAAAATGTACCCCATGCTCATCAACAATGTAGCCCAAGTATTGGACCCTATTCATGCCAAAGGATCATTTTTCCAAGTTGGCATATAGCTTGTGCTGCCATAGAGTGCGCAAAACCCATTGAATATGCTACATGTGCTCCTCCCAAGTTATGCTGAAGATGAGGATGTCATCCAAATATACCACCACAAAAAATTTGGTGAAGGGTCTCAATACATCATCCATCAACCTCATGAAAGTGGCTGGTGCATTTGTTAAGCCAAAGGGCATGACTAGCCATTCAAAGAGACCTTCTTTATATTTGAAGGTTGTCTTCCATACATCAGTTGGTTCGATGGGAACCTGGTGGTAGCTATAATGTAGGTCAATATTGCTAAAGAACTTTTCCCCCTTGAGTTAGTAAAGAAGTTCATCACTCCTGGGAATTGGGTACCAGTTCCTAACTGTGATTTTTTTTAATGCTCTATAATCAATGCAGAGTCACCAGGTCCCATCCTTCTTCTGCATCGGTACAATCGGGCTTCCGCAAGACGAGGCATTGGGTATGATGTTCCCATTTTGAAGAAGCTCTTGGATATGACTCTTGATTTCATCATTTTCCATCAGCGAGCAATGAAAAACTAGTCCATTAAGTAGAGGTGCACCGGGGGTCAGGTCAATTGGATGCTTGACTTGGCAGTGTGTTGGTACCCTGGTGGGTGAGGAGAATATGTCTATATACTCTTCCACGATATCATCCACTTGCTTATGTTTCAAAGAGAGGCTTTGTGTAGAGGCCACTGATGTGATGACAACCTTCTACCTGTTGTGAGCACAGATCACAAAGAAGACAAACTTCTCAGTCTATGAAATGACCTTACTGCATTTCTTAGTAGAGATTAAAGAAATAACGGTAGGCGGCGATACCTCTAGTATCATGTACAATTGTCTACCCAAAGTAATAATAACACTGCGAGGTATAGAATCATACACAACATGAGGCTTCCACAAATATGGTTTTCCTAAAATAAAATTACAAACTTCAAGGGGAGAAATATCACACAATACCTCATCTTTGAAAGGCTTGATGTCATAGGGAAGACAATAATGTTAGTTGACACAGAGATATCTCCCTTGGTGAAGACAACCAGTCGTGTAGGGATACAGGTGTGGTGTCATTGGCAGGTCCAGCCTCTTGACGACCTCTGCTGAGATCAGGTTCTTATGACTTCTTCTATAGACAATGAAATGAAGTGGATCCCCCTTTACCCACATTTGTGAGTGAAATATGCATTCCACTTCCTATGGTTCTTCTGGTTCGCTTGGTTGGAATTTGGTGGTAGAGACAATGGCACTGGGTTCAACATCGATAATCCTCTTCCCTCTTTTAGGATTTTATTCAGAATCAGAATCGACCTCTGAATCGAGAGCCTTCATCTTGGACACGAGTGACTTCTTGGAGCGACATTCTTCAGTATTTTTCCAAGGGATTTTATGGTACTCACACCATTTTCCTGTGTCCTTCATTGTCTTCTCATTTCTCTTCTTTTGTTGCGGCTTGGACTGGTTGTCCTAAGAGTGGCCATATTTTCTCTGTCCCTTGGTGTGTGGGTTGGGGATGACTTTACCCTACTTCATCTGTGAGGAGTTTGTGTAAATTTCTTCTCGATCTTGACAGTGTATCTAGAAGTTGTACCCAATGAGGGAATGTCCAAAAACTCCACTTCTATTTGAATGTATCTATGAAAAAAACCACAGTATTTGAGCACCATATGTCGCTCAGAGTATTTGATACCCAATTTGGTGCATAGAGAATGGAAAATATTGGTGAAATCTGGTAATGTATGGTCCCTTTCTTGACGTAGGGTGGTCCATCTAGTGTACTGGTCCTCATAGTTTCCAAAAGGGTAGTATTGTTCTTTAATGACATCCCGGAAGGAATCCCATGTAGGGGAAACCAAAAATATTGCATATTCCTCTATGGCCCTTTGTTCACAGTAAGTGCCCCACCAGTCCTTAACATGAGGGACGACCGTGAGGAGTGCAAAAGTAATATTTTCCCTAGCGAAAAAATTGTGGACCGAAAAATACCCTTCGATCATATTCAACAATTTATCTACAACATCCAAATATATCAGTCCTTCAAATAATGGAGTATCAAAATTTACTTGTACCTTGAAGGGGGTTGCATGGCCTGCTTGATGAAAATGCTTCTCTTGTGGGAAGCCACCAAAGGATCTGCGCAAAGTTGTCCATCATTTAGTTCCTTTGTCACGCAAGGGATTCCTTGAGCAACATTTTAAAAGGATCTCTTGCTCCCTCATCTTTATTTTCTTCTCCCATGGGTTGTTGTCGGGCTTGGCGCGATCGATGTTGCAACAACTTGTTTGGTTCGAGTCCCAACTTCTTGTACCCAGATCTTTTCGTGGACATGCATGGAGAAAAATAAATGAAGAGCAGACCGCTCTGATACCACTGATCTAGATTTATTAGCGGAAATAACTAATTAACATATTGAATACAATAAACACAAAGATACGAAGAACAACACAAATATCCAGTGAACAATATCTTCTATTGAATAAATGAAATAGGATGAAACTGTAAAACTGCAGAACTGAAACACTTGCTCGAATGGTGCTAGCTATCTATGAGAATATATGTGGCTTCTAAATGCATCTGTCTGAGAAGAATGATTAAAATGAGGCTCTAGAGGCATTTTTTATATTACTCATGAATTCCAAAACCCTAGACATCCAAAAACCTAACCCTAGGAGATGAAACGCCAAAAGTTATGTGGGCCCCTATGGGTAATTTGGTACCTCAACTTCTTGGGGTCGTAACTTTTGCATACGACCCCTGTTTTAGGCACATGATAGCCCGTTGGAAAGGTAGTTTATACAACTACACATTACGGTGATAAAGTCTGACTCCATCCACAATGTAATTATGGTGAGCCAAAACAACACTGTTAAGGGCCCCAAAATGGCTCTAGAAGTACAACAAGATGTACTGACATGAAAAATTACAAAATAAGCCAGTTGGATTAGATGGGAGGCCACTAATATCCACCTGGAATATGTGTAGGGATTCAAACATCCTTGGAAGTGTAGAACCCACAACTAAAAATAAGTACAGAAGAATGTGCTGAACTAAAAACTGTCAAGAGGAGCCAGTTGAAATATGTGGGTGGCCACTAATATCCACCTAGATAATTTCTCCAGTTCAATTTTCTCCTTTCTTTTCAACCTTATGAAACTTTCATGTAGTTTATAATCTTCCTTATCACTCCCTTAGAGAACAAATCTTATAGACATATCAAACTTGGGTCAAAATATGGGCATTTTTTCCAAACAAATGCAGACAATTGTGACTGGTTGGTTCAAACCGGAGTGAATGGTCACATGATACATAAATTTTGGGCCATGGACGCTTGCAGACAATTGCTAGTTGCATACCTACTAGACCACAACCACTCCTATAGGATATTTTTTATTTTTTATTTTTAGATTTTTCATATTTTCCTTGGTCAGATAAGGAATTTTCCTAGACTTAGAATCCTATTAGGGTTATGATAGTATAGATATTATCCCCGTGTGAGCCTCTTATTTGTTGTTTTGAGTATGAAGCGAATTTGAGGTTTCTTGAGTGTTTTTTTTGGGTTTTCCTATTTGTTGAAGATTTGCAACTTCACACAGTCATTCTCCACAAGAAAGTACATGAAGACCCATCTGCACCATTATAGAATCCCTAAGAAGAAATTGAAGACACAGGAAGAGAATTTGTCCCTACCAGTAAAAGAAAAAAATAATCAAGTAAATTTGAAGAACCAGAATAAGAAGTCATCCCCAGATAGGGACCCAGATTATTATAAATACATGATTGGGTTATTTTATTTGGAAAGGAAAACAATTCTCCTTTCTGTAGTGCACACAAGGAAGTTTCAACTGCAATTGTGCTATTTCGCTATAGCTTGGTTCTTGTTATCTTGGAGAGTGTGCGACACTTGGAGAAGCTCTTGCTTGGTTGTTCTTGGCTATCTTATTGAGGTGCTATCGTTGGGAAGGACTTTATTTGTATGGTATTCTGATCTGGTGATGGTGATGTACTGGTAATATTTTGGATTGAATTATTCTATAAGAAAGGTTGTTGGGTTTTCTCCCAAGGTTGGGTTTCCCAGGATAAACTCTCGTGTTCTTGTGTCTACTGTGCATGGTTAATATTTATAGATCTTGTTATTTCTACTGCATTGTTATAGTTGAGATTTTCAGTGTATAGTTGTTCTATGATAATTATTGTATGAAAGTGAATCTTGTTATTAATCATAAGGAAATAACTATCATATATGTGAATCATAAAAATCAACATGGTATCAGAGCTAGTTAAAATATTACCACTGCACAATTTCTATTTTCCACTGCATAAACTTGAACTTGTCAAGATAGTTGAGAAAATTATTGGAGGATGCCAAGATTAAATTTTCCATAGATCAGCTCGCTCTAGCCTAGCGCGCCTCCTGGTAGTCTCATACTGCAACTTAATGAAAGTTGAAATTTCACCTAAAACCTACTACTGCAGTTGCAACAACTTTCTTTGTGAAGATCATTGAGCATTTATTGTGATGAGTTGAGGAAAACTTTTTGTATAGAGAAACTCCCCTTGCCCTAGTGCACCTACTGCACTTATCATATTGAATTTCCATTAAAATTGAACTTTTTAGGTTTTTCAGGCTTATTGACATTTTCTTGGACATTGAACTTTCTGCTATCTTGATTTTGTGATTTCTTCATGTACTGATGGTGTCCAGTTTTATATTAAAAGACAAGTTGGATGGTACTACAAATTTTAGAGGTATGCACTTGTATATGTTTATAAGTTATATCATTTAGCAGAGTATGAGGGTGTTTGTAGGGGATGTACAAGAGACCTTGTCCAAGCAATGACCCAAAGGGATCATTAGATCTAGTGCACTCAGAGGAATAATACACCCTTCCTAGAAATTCAGACTCCATGTCCCAAGTTTGATTGATTTATTTTGATTTGATTTCTTTTAAGTATATCAAATTTTAATACTTGTTTCATGTCAAGGAAATTTTGTAGCTATGACAATAGATTTTAAGAGGGCTACTACTGCTAGGTACTACTGTTATGTTACAAAAGTAAAATACAATGTTTGGTAGTACTTAAAATACTTTTATGATCATTTTGTAAATGATCATTGTTTAGTACTATTGATGCACTTATTTGCAAGATGAATTTAATCTCCTCTAGGAGATGTTCTTGGTTATTGTGTTTGTCCTCTAGGGTATGTTAGAACCTTCTAGAAAGAAGGATACTTTTGTGGGATATATATTGTTTCACATGGAAATTGATTGTGAATAGAAGAAGGCATCGAAGATGACCATATAGATCCCTCTAGTCCAATTTTTCACTCTTCAGATCACTAGGAAGAGTCAGTAGAGTGAGTCGGGTTAGTGGATATACCTAGAGATGTTGCAGTGTCTAGGAAGAGGCCGTCATGGTTTTGTGATACCTTGCAGTATGCAGTATGGCATGCAACTCCTTGTGATACTTTCAAGGAGAGAAAAATACCTTAAAGATTCTTGAGTTACATGGAGTCACATCATTGATTCCAAACCTTCCAGTTATGAGGAGGAGCATTGGGCTCCACTAGTGGTGGGGAATATGGCCCCACCAAGTACCATCTCAGAGGGAACAAGGTTTCAGAGGGAGTCAACCCTCAGGATCTAGTAGGGAAGAGTAACTTCCTAGGACAGTTCATTGGAGATAATACTTTAGAGGATATCAACAAATGCAGAGGGAGAATATGGCTCTAGAGATTGTACAGACTCAGAGGGAGTCATGTTTCATAGGTAGCATGGTACTCAAGGATCAATGGATACTTGATGAGATTGGTTTTAATCGATAATGATGTAGAATCAACATGATCATGATATCAGATAGAGTCATTTGAATGATAGGAAGAGATATTCATTTAGAAGTAGTTCCTGCTCAGATTTAGGTGGGAGAGAGACATCCTCAAAGAATGATAGACATGTGTCATGAGTTGAGGAGGATTCTAGGAGATGTGAGATATCCTGGGAGGATACACTTACTTCAATAAACCTTACTACATTGACATAGGAGCCACCTAGTCAGGAGGACTGTGTGTGTAATTTTTCTTAGTCATAGAGGGAGAAACCAGTGAGGTAGACTAGAAAACAGATCCCGCTTCAGTGACAGATGGATTTGGCCTCATAGTTTGAGGTAGAGGATATTGACTAGATGCAATATTGGGTTTAGAGGTGTGTTAGAGATCAAACGAGATCTTCCTTAGTCATGGGATATTGATGAGATTCAATATGATGGAATGCATGTCCATGGTTACACCTATGGAGCCAAATATGAAGAAGTTGAGTGATTCTACTTCATATTTAGATTTGGTGAATCCCACATTGTACAGGAAGTTGATTGGATCCTTGATGTACCTAGTTAACACCAGGCCAAATACTTTCTTTGCACCTTGATATAGTTTATGGTAGATCCGAGACACTGCCATTGGGTTGCAACAAAGCATGTACCTGTGTGGTATAGTTGGACATGATATGTCTCAGATGATGGGGTGAAGATGCAAAGATATACATATTTTGAACAATCAGGAAGTGTCATAGACAAAAAGAACACTGGTGGGTGTTGCATCAAATTAGTCATGGTTCTTGGCTTAGAAGGAAGAAAAATTTTGTAGCACTCAATACAACATAGGTATAGTATATCACAGCCAATGACATGAGTCGTGAAACAATGTAGTTTCGAAGGCTTCTCATAGAACTTCATCCAAGACATGGTGCAGATGGAGTAGTCATATTCCAACACACAGACGAGTTGATTGTTGACATTATAGTAGCATCAAATGGGTCTGTGTGACCCCAAAGCCATTCTCCTAGGATGGGTCTTTGTGACCTAGATAGGTTTGTGTGACCAAGACATGTTTGTGTGACCTCAGATAAGTCTGTGTGACCTAGGATAGGTCTGTGTGACCCAAATATGTATGTGTGACCTTGGGAGAATGATGATATCATTCATGGAGATTTACTGCGAAGAGTGGCCAAGTATGATGTGTGATGAAGAATGTCTTCCCTAGCTGAGAAGGGAGTGATGATGATCATAAAGGAATTAATTTCAAGATTATGAATGGATGACCCTAGTATAGTCCTTGAATTGAGGTGCTTCTATGTGTCAGATAACATCTCTTTTTGAATTGGTGGTTTAACCAATGGAGAATAAAAAAATAATCCACATGTGTTTACCTATGGTGACATTCACTTACAAGGGTGTACTTGTGAAATTGAATGGTCTAGGTGTGGTATTCATTGAGACCTGATGTTCTAGACAAAGTTGTATGGAGATTGATCATCAACATGGATCATGAAGACAACCTTTCTATGACAGAAGAAATCCAAGTATGAATAATGCCTCTGTCATTGAGAGGGAATGATGAATATTTGCAATGTCAGGTAGTCATTCTCCACAAGAAATTACAATAATACCCATCTACACCATTACAAAATCCCAAGGAAGAAAGTGAATACCTAGGAAGAGAAGTCAACCCCACCAGCAAAAGAAAAAAATAATAAAGTAAATTTGAAGACCCATAATAAGAAGTCGGCTCCAGACAGGCGCACAAATCAGTATAAATATAAGAATGGGTCATTTCATTTGGAAATGAAAATAATTCTCCTTTCTGTAGTGCACACAAGGCAGTTGCAACTGCAATTGTTCTATTTCTCTTTATCTTGATTTTGGTTATTTTGTAGAACTTGCCACACTTGGAGAAGATCTTGCTTGGTTTTTCTTGGCTATATTATTGAGGCGCCATCCTTGGGAAGGACTTTCTCTATATGGTATTATGATTTGGTGATGGTGATGTACTCGTAATATCTTGGATTGGATTATTCTATAAGAAAGTGTTGGTTGTGGAGCCTGAATCAGGGGGTCTAGGGTGGGGGGGAGACAAAAATAAATAGAGCCCCTTCTTGGAGGGGGATTTGGGGGAAAATCCCCTGAAGCAAAATTTTGGGAAAATTTTCCTTGTAAAATATTTTCATTTCGTAGTCAATCTGGACCGTTCATTATAAGGTCGCAGATATGATGATAGAAGTTATGTTAGGGTTTTTTTCCCTATAAGGAAACACTCTTTTCATGAGGGAATTGTATTGAGGTTGTGTATGTGTGTGAATATTGCATTCTGAGAGAGGAGACTGTGAGGGATAGAAGAGGAAGTTACATTGGGTGTGTTGTAGGTTGTATCCCTTCTTTTTTCTAGATAATAATAAAGGAAGGACCTGAAAATTTCTCTGGTGCATGTAGCCTACACTGGGTGAACCACATATATCTATGTCTCTATTGTATTTCGTATCTTCTGTGTTTTATTTTCGCATTTGTTTTATTTTATTTCTCCATGATCCTGTATTTCTAACAACTGGTATCAGAGTGAAAGGTAACTCACAATAAAATAGGGTTCATGATTTGAGTGGGAGCAATGGCAGAAGATGAAAATTTTAGGGTTGAGAAATTTAACAACCAAAACTACCAGTTATGGAAGATGCGTATGGAATATTATTTATATCAGAAGGATATATTCCTACCATTGGGAGGAATAAAAAAGAATCCAATGACCATGAAAGATGAAGAATGGAAGGTTCTTAATAGAAAGGCACTAAAAATGATACAGTTGAGCCTGACAACGTCAGTGGATTTCAATATTTCAAAAGAAAAGACAACGAAGGAGTCGATGGACGCATTGGATAAACTGTATGAAAAACCATTGACATCCAATAAGGTATTTCTAATGAAGAGATTATTTAATATGAATATGTCAGAAGGTGGGTCTGTTGGAGATAATTTAAATGAATTTAATAAGGTTACTAATCAACTAATTTCTGTAAAAGTGGAATTTGATGATGAGGTTAGGGATGTTCTAATTCTGTGCTCATTTCCAAAAAGCTGGAATGGCTTGGTCATGGCTGTAAGTAACTCTGTCTCCGGTTCAAAAAATCTAAATTTGATGATGTTGTTGGTGGTATCCTTAGTGAGGAAATGCAACAAAAAAGTACAGGTGAGACATCAGGCAATGCATTGACCATGGAGAACAGGGGAAGACAAAAGGATAGAGGAAAGGGCTCAAGGAACCATGGGAATTCTAGCAAGGGAAGATCCAAATATAGACTAGGAAAGATAGAGTGATGGAATTGTGGGAAGAAAGAACATCTAAAGAAAGACTGCAGAGCTCCAAAGAAACAAAGAGATGGCCAACATGAGAAAAATTAGGAAGCAAATGTAATAGGTGATGTGTTACAAGATTATTTGATTATTTCTGTAGATAATATTTCCGAGTCTTGGGTAGTATATTTAGGGGATTCATTTCATTCCACACCCCATAAGAAACATTTTCTAGATTATTTTCAAGATGATTTTGGACAGGTTCATTTGGGTGATGATGAACCAATCAAAATTGTTGGAATGGGTAAGGTACAAATAAAGAAAAATAATGGAAACCAATGGTTGTTAAAAGAGGTAAGACATGTTCTCGATCTAAGAAAAAATATAATTTCAATATGGCAGTTGGAAAGTGAAGGTTGTATATCTATATTTATAGATAAGGCATGGAAGTTCACCAAAGGATCATTGGTGATAGCTTGATAACAAAATGAGAGAAGGTAGGTACATTGTATTTATGTAAGGGTAATATTGTATCTTCTATCTCTTTAGCTTCTACAAGAGTGGATACAACACTATGGAATCATAGGCTTGGAAAAATGAGTGAGAAGGGGATGCACATACTTCACAATTTTATTTTTTTTCCAAATCTTAAACAAACTGATTTGGATTTCTGTGAGCACTGTGTTTATGGAAAACAAAAGAGATTCATATTTCTTAGAGTTGGAAAAGAAAAGAAGAGTGAAAGGTTAGATATTGTGCATAGGGATTTATGGGGACCAACTCAGGTATCATGTTTTGGTGTCTCTCATTATTATGTTACTTTTATTGATGATGCAACTAGAAAAAATTGGGTTTATTGCATTCAACAAAAATCTGATGTTTTTGATACTTTTAAGAAATGGAAAACTTTGGTTAAGACTGAGATAGGAAAAATGTTGAAGTGTCTCAAATAAAAAAATGGAGGTGAATATTGAAGCAAGGAGTTTGATGATTATTGTTCATACCATGGGATTCGTAGAGAGAAAACATTTATAGGAACACCACAAAAAAATGGCATGTCAGAAAGGATGAACAAGACAATCATGGAGCATGCAAGGAGTATGAGATTGCATACTGGGTTGCCCTTACAGTTCTGGGTAGATGTTGTAGATACTGTTGTTTACTTAATAAACATAGGACCTTCAATCTCTTTTGATGGTGGAATTCCATAGGAGGCATGGACAGGTAAGAAGGTAAACTGTTCTTTTTTGAATACTTTTGGTTATGAAGCATGTGTCCATATTGATAAAGAAAATAGAACAAATCTTGAGGAAAAATCCAAGAAGTGTACCTCTATTGGATACAGTGTTAATGATTTTGGTTATCACTTATGGGATTATGAAAATAAAAAAATCATTGGGAGTACAGATATAATATTCAATGAGAAGGTCATGTACAAAGATTAGTTGCAGGGAAAGAAACAAGAAAAAGAAAAACCATAATACATAGTGCTTGATGAGATCACTGAAAAAGAAATTCCAAAGGTAGAAAAAAATAAAAATGTACAAAAACAGGAGCAACAAGTACCTTAAACTCCTACAAGTGTTGTTAGAATATATACCAGGTTAAGTAGAACCCTTGAATGATACTCACCTTCATTGTATTATTTATTCTTGATTGATTTTGGTGAACCAAAAAGTTATGAAGAGGCAATACAGGTAGAAACTAAAAATAAGTGGGAGAAATGCATGAAAGAGGAAATGGACTCCTTGGTAAATAACCAAACTTGGGACTTGGTTCAGTTTCCTACAGGAAAAACAACATTACAGAATAAATGGCTTTACAAGTTGAAGGAAGAATGTGGAGGAAAAAAGTGGCACAAGGATAGACTTGTTGTAAAGAGGTTTGCACAAAAGAAAGGTATATATTTTGATGAAATATTTTCTCCTATTGTTAATATGACTTCAATTAGGACTATTTTAAGTCTTGTGGAAGTAGAATATTTACATCTTGAATAGTTAGATGTAAAAACAACTTTTCTCCATGGGGATTTGGAGGAAGAGATTTATATGCAGAAAACATAGGGGTATGAGGTCAAAGGAAAGGAGAATTTGGTATGCAGGTTGAAGAAGAGCTTGTATATCCTAAAGCAAGCTCCAAGGAAGTGGTATTTGAAGTTTGACATGTTTATGAAAGAACACGGTTATAATAGATGTCATTCTAATCACTATTTTATTTTAAAAGACTAGAAAATGAAAGATATATTGTCTTGCTATTGTATGTAGATGACATGCTTGTTGTAGGGTCTAATATGAAGGATATAAATTTGCTCAAGAAGAAATTAGCTAATTCATTTGCGATGAAGGATTTGTTGGTTGTGGAGCTTGATTATCTTCTTGATTAAGAGGTCTTTGTTTTCATCTATTTTTATACCCCATGAATAATTTACACCCCAGAAGAATATACACTCCTCCATGTGGGGGAGTGCAGAGGGGGGTGACCCCCTCTGCGGGGTCTGGGGGCAAGTGAGCCCTCGACAGGGGTTTGGGGGTGAAGCCCTAGAAATAGAAATTTCCTTGTAAATGTATATTATACTTTCATTGTAAATCTAGACCATTCATTATAAGGTCACAGATATGACAGTAGAAGTTATGTTATGGTTTTTTCCCTAGAAGGAAACCCTCTTTTATGAGGGAAATGTATTGAGGATATGTATCATTGAGAATATTGTATTCTGAGTGAGGATATTGTGAGAGGAAAAGAGGAAGCTACAACGAGTGTGTTGTAGTTTGTATCCCTTCATTTTCTAGATAATAATAAAGGAAGGACCCGGTAATTTCTCTGGTGGATGGAGCCCATATTGGGTGAACCATGTATATATGTGTCTCTATTATATTGTGTATATTCTATGTTTTATTTCTGCATTTTATTTTATTTTATTGCTCTACGATCCTATTTTTCTAACAACTGGTATTAGAGCGAAAGGTAATTCACAGGAAAATAGGGTTCCTGGTTTGATTGGGAGCAATGGCGGAAGATGGAAATTTTAGGGTCGAGAAATTTAATGGAAAAAAATACCAGTTATGGAAGATGCAGATGGAATATTATTTATATCAAAAGGATTTATTCCTACCATTGGGTGGAATAGAAAAGAAGCTGACAGCCATGAAGGATGAAGAATGGGAGGTTCTTGACAGAAAGGCACTAGGAACGATATGGCTGAGCCTGGCAACGTCGGTGGATTTCAATATTTCAAAAGAAAAGACAATGAAGGAGCCGATGGATGCATTGGATAAACTGTATGAAAAACCCTCGACGTCCAATAAGGTATTTCTAATGAATATATTATTTAATATGAATATGTCAGAAGGTGGGTTTGTTGTAGATCATTTAAATGAATTTAATATGGTTACTAATCAACTTAGTTCTGTAAAAGTGGACTTTGACGATGAGGCCAAGGCTCTTTTGATCTTGTGCTCATTTCCAGAAAGCTAGAACAACTTGTTCATGGTTGTAAGTAACTCTGTCTTTGGTTCAAATACTTTAAAATTTGATTATGATGTTGGTGTTATCCTTAGCGAGGAATTGCGACGAAAAAGCACAGGTGAGACATCAGGTAATGTGTTGAACATGGAGTACATGGGAAGACAAAAGGATAGAGAAAAGGGCTCAGGGAAACGCGGGAATTATAGGAAGGGCAGATCCAAATCTAGATTTATAAATATAGAGTGATGGAATTGTGGGAAGAAAGGACATTTGAAGAAAGACTGCATAGCTCCAAAGGAACAAAGAGATGGACAACAGGAGAAAAATCAGAAAGCAAATGTAACAAGTGATGTGTTACAAGATTATTTTATTCTTTCTGTAGATAATACTTCTGAGTCTTGGGTAGTAGATTCAGGGGCTTCATTTCATGCCACACCCCATAGGAAACATTTTCTATATTATGTTCAACGTGATTTTGGACAGGTTCATTTGGGTGATGTTGCACCATGCAAAATTGTTGGAATGGGAAAGGTAAAAATAATGCAAAGCAATGGAAACCAATGGTTGTTGAAAGAGGTAAGACATGTTCCATATCTAAGGAAAAATCTAATTTCAACAGGGAAGTTGGAAAGTGAAGGTTGTATATCCATATTGTTTGCACCCTTTTTGTCACCTTGGTGAGAAAATAAGAGGTGCTTGCATGCCCAGTTGGGTCTTGCTGGGCAGGACAGCTGTAGAGGAAAGAGTTAGAGAAAGAAAAACAAAAATATAAGAAAGAATTAAACTAATACAAACTAAAATTATAAGCATGAGGACATAGAGATAATAAAACACAAAAAGACTAATATCACCAATGTTTTTAGGCTGATCTATTGATGAAATCAAAGAACAATGAAGAAAGGGGACTATGAGTCCCTTCTTCCTCCAAAGGAAGGCTCTTGGACCCTCACAAACTTGCTCTCCTTACAATAAGAAAAATGAAAATGGTGGTGAAAGAACTCCTTTGCAAATACACTAAATGAAGAGGTGGATTGCTCAATGAAATGATGCCAATGTGATCTTGTCAAGGAGTGAGTTCTTAAAACAATATAGGCAGCATAACATTACATGAAATTCCTTGAGAAAATGAGGTGCATTCATGGCTTTTTATAGCATTGCATTGGGTTATTGTGTAACTCCTTTGTAGTGTGAAAAGAGGCCATTTAGGGCATTATTAGGTCTTTGACCAGCCTACCATGTGGATTCAGCTCAGATTTGAGGGTCAAATCGGCTTGGGAGCTGATCCATAAGTGGTTGGGAGGTTGACCACTTCAATAAATGCGCCGTTTAGCAGGTGCGTAGCTTTTTGCACTAATAGTCGCGCATCGTACACATATGCGTGCATGGTACGTTTCTGTTCCGCGCATGTGCGCGCACACCCAACTTCTGTAAAGCGCTCTTCAATTTTTCACTACTTTGTATAGTTTTTGACCTTTTTTGAATGCTGTAAGATTAATTCAGGGCCATGAATGACTTCATTGCTATTTAACGATGATGAGTTCTTGTCGCCACGTATGGACGAAATTTCAGTGATAACAGATGCCCCCTGATGGATGAGGTTAGGAGCATACGTATAGCCGAAATCCATCAATGTTTCTTCTACTGAGAATATTGTTTGTAAGATAGAGTGATAGTGGGATCGTTCAGAGCAATCCTTTGGAGGAGAAAGGAACTGGTAGAACCCGACCTTCCATAAGGTGCGTAAAATATACAACTGTGTACAAACGAGGCAGGCATGCCCCATGCTCGTGTTATGTAACTCTAAAAAAGATGATTGAAGTGTTGGGGTAGACAACTGCAGCGCCCTCGGGGGAGGTGATGATAATGACAGAATATAATTCTGCAAAGGAACATACTCTGAATAATAGGCAATGATTGCGGTAATAAGTATCGGAGATGATGCGGGCATTGATGGCCCTACCATGTTCAGAGGTCTTTGGAAAATGATAAAAATAACTGCAATAGTCGCAAAGTAAGACCCACCATAACATGAGAAAGTGTTGGCATCGAATGTTATGGGGGCCAACGACAGCAGGGAGTAATGGTGTTTCACCCTGTGTCATCCGAGATCTCTCATTGAATGGAGAATGAGAATCAAGATACTGTCCCCCTTCCGGAAAATTGTGCTGATGGCGATGAAAGGGGAACGCGACTCCCAGAAGAAAAGGGCTTCATGGAGTCTACTGAGGTGAGGAAGTAGCGGCCTAGTATAAGGATGTCGTATATTTTCTGCAGGAGTTGCGACCTCCAGATGGCCTGCAAAGAAACAAGGCAAGAGCTTTGAAGCTCAAAGCAGTCAGATACTGCCTTGTCGATCA
>JZKD02S2014716.1:191737-202053 GCA_000966675.3 Picea glauca
GGGTGTTGTATATGCATGTGCATTTTCCTTCATGTCCAAATACCTTTATCAATCTTGCGGTCCAAAACCCATGACTAGGGTTGACATCAATGACAACAACCAATCTTCCAACACCTATTTCCTAATCCTCTGCTACTGGAGCCTCTGCTATTTATTTGTATACCTTGAGGGAGTTTGGGGGTTTGATATTGGTTGATGATTGTCTTTGATAGTGGTTTATTTCCTCTTTTGATATTATAATTTTGGATATCTTTATGAATCTTATGTAACTGTATGGTTCAATGATCTAGTGTATTTATTGAATGAGTTTGATGCTAGTTATTAATATTTTTTCTAAGTTAATTATTCAAAGTCTACATACTTGTGCTAGCATGTGGTTCCTAACATATTCATATTTATACTCTCATATATTGGGCAACTATTAGACTTGAATCATGAGGTCACTAATACTTTATATGTGCTAGATATTATGTGCATGAAGCTATCATGATAGTAATTTAATCCATATCATAGATGATTACCTTTGAAAAACCTCTCCTCTTCATTTTCTTCACTTTTAGCACTTGTTCATAAATTTTGTTAAAGGAAAGGAAATATTATGTTTCTAATGTGTTGGTAAACACCATATTAATCGCATAAATGATTTTGTCTCTTTCTATGGTTACAGTAACATGTTAGCATTATATCCTTTTTCACAATTTCTCCAACCTTGAGATGCATATGGGGGAATCCTTTGATCTTCTTCCCCTTGTATAATTCCCTTTCAATATTGAGAGTTGCCTCTCTTTTTTTCTATTATTTTCTCTAACTAACCTCATAACTAGATTATTCTATTCAATATATTTCCAACAACTGTAACCATGTTTAAATATGAGTTCTGGATCAAAAGTTATGGCTTCCCAAAGTTTCCTAAGTCTTCACTCACCTTTCCACCTCACTGCCATGTGGAATCCATGTGGATCCCTCTCACTTGTTGCATCCTACATGGTGCTGATGTATAACCCATTACCTTTCCTCCTCATCATTGGGCTCTACCTACTTCAATCCCTCCCAACCTTCTGATCACATTTCGGGATGACAACATCATCAGGCCTTCTTGTCATCAGAGCGTCCCTCTCCCTAGCACTTGGACTCTCCCGACTCCTTTCCACAATGAAAATGCCACTTTTCCTATTTGCATCATCAAGGATCCATCACTCCTTGTGCTCGAACACTCTGCTCCTGTCCTTTTCCTTTGACTTATCTCCAATAGATCTAATGGCTTTCAGGAGTCTAAGACCAATGACCCTGATCTTATCAGAGCCACAAAGATGACTGATGTTTAACCCATTTCCTCTTTCTCAACTGACACCATTGAAATGTGGCATCTAATTTGGCACTCTGCACACATGGCCCTTCCCATGAATGACCACATAGCATGACACATGTCACCCTGAACTCAACATTAATCACGACCCAAAACTCTGTGTCACCCACATGACACATAGACCCATCCTCGGCTTGACACATGGAATGAAGTGGTCATAAACGTCATCACTAGACACCATGGTTTATTCCATTAAGTGTCGATGTGTGTCCTCTTCATCATCAGAGCTCCATCTCTCCCCACTCTTTATCACTCTGACGATCTTCCTTTGATGAACGACTGAGATATTGCGCTCACAAGATAAAAAAATGTTGTTAACTCTATCACTCCCTCATCATAAACAATCCTTTCTAACCATTATTCTGAAAATCCCAATGATCCATCCTTTGACGAATGGATGAGATCTCTTGAGATCCTCCCCCAATAGATCCAATGGTCCACCAAATCTTATCATCATTGTAACTCCAGACCACCCTTTTCTCACTTACTTTGATGTCTCCTTTCTCCAATGAATGACTGATATCTAGCCTCGTCTGGATTTGATGGTCTATGTTATCAATCGAAATATAAGGGCATCGATCCCATTTTGGGACCACTATCATTCATCAACCACTCAAATAGTGGCACCTGTACCCCTCAGGGACATGTTGGATGCCATGTTGGCATCTCCCCTTTCTTCACTTGCATGGAACCTAAGATGATCTACGAATGATATCGATATATTATATATCCCATCAATGGTTATTGTTCCCCTTTCGATCCCCCATCATCGTTAGCACTGTAGGACTCAATCCACAACCTTACCACCCCTTCGTCACTGATGACGACCTTCTGATCATCAATTTTCCTCTTCCTGAGCGTCTCAATGTTCTAGCTATATCCTATGATGGAGACACCCTCCTCCATCAACAACCCAGATATGTTTTCCTTCTAGGTCAATGTTTGTGAATTTTCCCCTCCACGCACATAGAAAACCCCCCAAACTTCATATCAATGGTCCATATTTTTTCCACATGCATGATCAATGATTGTTGAGAACTAGTTTTAAAACGACCATATCCATAGCTACAGGTGTCAGAATGAGGCCTGTGATACCTCATTGGAAATATATCAGACATAGGAACATAGTGATATAGTTCTCTAGGCTAGGTAGGTGGAAGAAGATGAAAAAAATGTAGAAAACCAAAAACCCATGGATTTGGAGGGAAAATTGGCCATACCAACTTCAGGATGCCATATCTGGAGCTACGAATAATCAAATAAAACCCATGATAGACCGATGGAAATATGGAGAAGAGAATAATAGGATGGGATAGAAAGTGTCGAGAGATTGAGATATGAAATGGCCTGAAAATGAAAAACACAGGTGAAAACCGAATTCAGATGAAAAATCAGGTATGATGACTTCAAACCATCATATTTTGAGCTGCAAACAACGAAAATGAGCCAACAATATCTCAATGGAAATACATGATAGAGGAGAATAAGCCACAATGATTTCATTCAGTAGAACAAAGCCATAAATTCCCAGAAAATTCTGAGGAACATAAGATAACGCCAACGAGTAGAGTCAATGATTGTTTTTTAATGAATATCATTTGTATATTTTCATAGGGAGAATGTAACCACCCATGATTCTCTTCATATTCCATTTATAACTCCCACATCTATATTTTTGAATTGTAAACAACAAAATTGAGGGAAAAATGAAATGGACAACTAGGAGAACTCAAGAGTATCTCTTATCTTATAAAAAGAGAACTTAGAGGATATAGTGGAGCTTTTTCCCTTTGTAGCAAAATATCGGACTATTATCTCTAAGTAATAAAGAGAAGGAGGCGTTTCATAAATTTGTGGCTTTGATGGATGTAGTATATACTATTCTTAATGTATTTATCTCTTTCTTGAGTAGATACAATTCTGTTGTATCAATTATTTCTTCACTCTGTTATATTTACTCCTGTTGTCACATATTTCTTCATGGGTACATAAATGATGTTATATATGTATTGTGCAACTATTTGTTTATGCATCTGTAGCATTGTTGTTTTCATTTATCATTGGAATATATGAACTATTTATGGTTCTAATGGTGTTATCTTTCAATGTACTCATTCTTCTAGTTTTTCTCCCGAGATAGATTAGAATTAGTTAGATTTTAGTTAGTTTATCCTTAGAATTAGTTAGAACTATTTGGGGGAAAGTTCACTATCTTTCCCCTTTCTATTATTTTCATTCTGAGCGGAAGAGGCCCATAAAATCGCAAGAAACACTACACCAAATGGGATTATAATTGATTGGGACCTTCTATTAGGTGTTCTCCCTCATCTAATTGAATGGGTCATTCTAGCCCATCAACAAAAATGACACTAAAAGAAGGGCCAAAAGACAAGTTGAGCCTGTGGAGTCATTCTTATTAATTTTTGTTTTAATTTACTAATGGATCCATCCCATATCCCTTTATGGAGGTTTGTTTTTGGTACTCTACATCCCAAACCTTCTAGAAATATTTTACATTTCTTGTCACAACTTAAATTTTACGGCGAGAGTGAAATATCTTCATCTGAACATGCTTTACATTTCTGGAAATTTTGTTGTTCTCACAATAATACTGATAGAAACACCATTTGCAAGTTGTTCAATCTCACTTTTGCAGGCCAAATCAAGAGTCGGTGTGAGTCTTTGTTGGCCACCTCTATTCACACATGGGTTCAATCTATGCATGAATTTTTTCATTCTTTTGAGAACTACGACTATGATAATTTGTGTGCATAAATTTTAGATCTTAAGAAAAACGAAGATGAATCTCTTAGATATTTTACTATCATATTTTCTCATCTTTTCTTTAGGTTTCCATTGGATAATAGGCCTTCTAACAATGATTTGATTTCCTGTTTAGATTCTGTTACTAATGAGATAGGACAACTAGTGGACGAAGAATCTAAATCATGTTTTAATATTCCTTTACATGATGATTTAGATTTAAATGAAAATGTTGAAAATGATAATAGTTTGGATGAAATTCACATGTCTAGATTTTTCTTTACTATGGGGGATATAGATCAGATAGAAAATTATTTTTCATAAGAAACTTATGTATCCTCCCACCATTCCATTCCCCCTTACCTTCCTTGTGATGAAAAAGAGACCTCTTGTGTTGTAAATTCAAGTTCAGACTTTTCTGTAGCTTCCCAAGAGGAGGGATCTCTTGTTGACAATGGGACACTTCAGGTCACACCGATGGTTATGTAAGGATCTCATTATCATATCTCATGTTTTACATCACAACAAACAGAGGAGGGAGCTATGGAGAAAAAATTGAAAGATGATCACTTTGTTAATGAAGAAAATATGGAAACTCATGAAATCAATTCTTCCTCACCCATGGATAATTTGGAATCAGTTCCTCTTTATTTGGATTGTCCTGTTGTTACAAGTTCTCCTTGTATGACTAACATAGAGCAAGACCATTTACCTATGGTTGATGGATCAATTATTGAAACTTATTGTTCTAATGATTCTTGTAATTTTCTCCTCTCTTATAATTGTGAATATACTTTGGAAGATATTTCAGATCCTCATGTTGTACAAGAGAAAGACGCTAAATTTTTTACTAAAAGAGAAGAAATAAAAATACAAGACATACCACTTGTAACACAACAACCCACTTCTTGTTTACAAGAAAAAAACTATCTTGAGGAAGGATGTACTGATTGTGAAACAACACCTAATGCAGAGCACAATGATTCACAAGACATCACCGAAGTGCTTAAGGAGGAGGAACAACCATTCAAGGAGTCAGTTTCTAAAAATCCCTCTTGTTTTAGAGAAACTTTTCATTCTTTATATTATTCCACTTATTTCTCTTTATATCCTGATCTTTTTAATGGTTTAACTTTGCAGGAACCCACCCATTTTTCTATTCAAATAAATTCAATGGGGTTAACCCTTTTTGAATTACTTGAGGGTGGTGATAGGTGTATGAAATATAGAGGGAATAAAACCTCTTCCCATTAAATAATTACAACCAAGCCTTATCATCCTTTTCCATGGGTCGTGTTAGCGCTCTGTAAATTTCCAAGAGGTTGTTAGGAAGAAGAAATCTACGAGAGGTAACTTTATCCAACCACCTTCGAAGCTGGGATCTAGCCCTTCCAACTTCAGAGAGGGATCTCTCTATATGTTTTAGCTATGTTTCAAATTTTAAATATTAGGCTAGGCAAATAAATAGGTCGGTTTTGTTGTCGTAGTGTTTATCGAGTTGGTTGAGACAGTCTACACATCCATTAGGCTATGGGGTCTGTGTCTTGAGTAAAATATGAAATCCAAACTAGAAACATAAAGGAAAACTTTCACGGGGCGAGATAATATAATCACTAGATTCTTTAGTAGCATAAATGAGGAATAACAGAAAAGATGAGAAAGACAATTACAACAAAGAAACAATTAAGAATTTCTTTATTGTAAAATGAGAAGATAAACACTTAAATCTTTTGAGTCAGAAACAGGGTATGCGACATAAATACTACAACTTTCGTTACTTATAAAGATTAGATTTAGAAAACAGTATGATAACAAAGTAAGAATAACATTTAACTTAGAAAGAACAACATCACCAGTGAGTACACACAAGAATCCTGTAAAAGTGCCTCTTTGTATTAATGGAAGATCTCTTCAAAAATATTACAGTATGATAGCTTCAGGGTGTGAAGATCAACAACCCTCAATACTTCAAAAGATGAAGTATTTATAATTCAAAATTACAAATGATCCTGTCATTAATGACCAGGATGTGCTAAATCTATTTTTAGCCTAACTAACTTAACAAATTTCATAAATTTAGGAACTGCTTGATGATGTGGTGTAACTGCATGTTGATTTCTGGGTGGGCCATTGATGAAACCTTTGCACGACCTCATCTGACTGGACAAATGACTGGGATGGGACAGCTCATCTGCTACTCGATCAGAACACAGAGTTCCTCCCATTGAAGATGACGAGGCACGTTGACTTTGAGTAGCCTTCGATACACTTCATCCATTTCTGTGTACTTGGCGAAGGTAGGTTTGGTGACGAAGATGTATCGAATCTCATGTTGAATACTGATGTTCCACTGAAGTGCATCTAGAAATTCCTTGCCAGTCATGCTGCCTTGAATTCCTGCAAACTTTGAACTGTCCTTAGCCACATCGGCCAGTCTCTTCTTGTAGTCTGAGAGTGTCATCAATTTGTCATTGATTACCTTCATACCAGGAAGTCCTTTCTTCTGTAGAGCCTCAATCTTACTAAAGAATCTTTGTACCCCTAGGTCCATGGCTTGAACCTTTTCTTCCAGTTGAAGCATTAATCCTCTCTTGGTCAAAACTCTTTTGACCTCAAGGATGGTCTCTGTTCTGTCTTCAATTTTCAGCTCTTCCAGCTCTTCCCTGGTCTTACAATTTAGGAACTTGATGATCTCGTTCGCCTATGTTGGCATCTCTCCCAATTTTGATCTGATCTTCTCAATGGCCTGTTTGCTTCTCTACACCAATTCATTATGATCAAACATGATCTGTATCATGGGCCATATCTCATTCATGGACTTGGTGATGTCTGTCCATACACTTTCTTTAACCTCGGCCAAAGTTTTTCCTGCCACTGTTTGCTTCCGGAGCTGCTATAAATCTTGTTTGAGCTGATCTGTCACCTGATTTTCCTTGGAGAGGATGATCTGAAAGGAATATTTGAGTTCCTGGAGGTTCTCAATCTCCTTTTTGAGCCTGCTGATCTCTGTTTCCTGCAGGTTCATCTTTTCCATAGACTTAGCCAAGTCGACTGTCTTCTCCAGGGATGTCAATGGGGTCGTGGATGGGACTTTTTTTACTAATGCTATGCTCATTCCAGGAATTGGAATGGCGCTCAATGGAATGACTTCCATTGGCTTCAGTTGTTCCTTCTCTTTTACCATCTTCTCCATCTCAACTTCCATTTCCTTAAGTTGTGCATTCTGCTCCATGAGTAGCTTGAGTATTTCATATTTTTCTCCTTCTTTCCCTACTATTTCCTTTGCCTGCGAATCCTCTGTGGGCGGAATCTTCAATTTTTTCCTTAAGGAGGCTATGTCAGCATTCTTATTCTTAATCATCTCCTCGGCTGCTTTCACATTTGAAGGATCATAGCCGATCTTGAGGACCAATTCCTCCAAATCCTTGATCCTATTGTCCTTGGGAAAGGATGATGTCTTCTCTAACTTCAGTTATGTTTGAAAGTTGTTCAGGGATGCTTGCAATTTGGACGCAGTAGTGGAAGCATGTGCCAGCGTATAGAAAATCATTTCCCCTGTTTTCTTGTGAAGATCCATCTGATCGGCTAGATGCATGTCCTTCATATGGAATTCGAAGGTGGCCCTTTTGTAATCACTGATCACCTTTGGATCTAGCACCTATGCCTGGAGGAATTTCATATGCATTCTGCCCTTCTCAGTGTCGAATGTCGATATCAACCTATGTTGTGCAGTCGACGTCTGCTTCCAGAACTAGGTGCAAGTACTGCTGGTCAGGATCTGGTTCCTTTTCTTGATCAGCTCATATTTTTCAAAGATACTCAACTTCGGTCCTACCTTGCTTTGCTGGGTGGTCGATGGAGAATCTGTAGATTTCTTTGGAAATGCTGAGGTTACAACCTTTTGGAGGCTTGCACCGAGGGGTGGCCTTTCAACCTTGGTCACTGTAGTAGACGTGGATTCTTTTTCCCCAGTCGGACTAGGAGCTGGAATGGTCTTAGACCTCTTGGTATGCAGCTGGAATTCTTCTGATGATACCTCAGTGACAGGCAGAGATAAATCTCACCTAGGCCTTTTCTCTTTCGGGACCTGTGGTGTGGTTGTTTGAGATATAGTGGCCAGGGGATCCTACTGTTCTACTTCGACCAAAGTGCTAGGCTCCCATACTGTCTGATTTGCAAACTTCTTGACTTCAGGCCTAGATTCATGAACATATGGAATGTTCTTGTACTTCACCCTCATCTCGGAGATGATCCCACATGGATCATAATGCCATGGGAAACTCATGAAGAACTTCATTTCCTTCAGCAGCCTATCTGCTTCTTCCCTAGCGCCACGATTGTTGCAGATGAAGGAGCCAATCTGCCCTTTGATTCTGAGTTGTTGATTTTTCTTCAGTGACACAAAATGGATATCATCGAAATTTATTATCTGCCTTATTTATTCCAAAGAAAAAATTCTGACAAGCAGGTACTTGGGCTACTTATACAGTGCTAACTCGCACCCGTATACTCTGATCTCAGTGTGATGTTGGTATAAATACCAATCACCTGTCTTTGTGTGATCCGAGATATGCAGGATCCTTTGAACTTCATCATTTATCCGAGGCTCGGGCTTGCCGCTAAGCATACTTACCACTAGGTGGTAGAATTGATCAATGAACTCCTTGAAACTGAAATCTGTAGTGTTGTGCTTGAGTAAGGAGGTCCATGCGGTCACTACCTAGGGCCTACCATCTCCATCCATCTTCTGCATGGAAAAGGAAAATTTTTCTGCTTGGGAGAAAACGAACAAATACACTAGTATGGAAGAGTACTGGAACATGCCTTCCGTGGTGAAATTAACAAACTGTTCGTGAATATTCTTCACCAAGAACGTGCTGAAGTCGAACTGGGTGGTGGGCTTCTCATCGGTAGATAATATGGATAAAAATCCCAGAATGGGTTCATCTACCCACTGATCTAAATAGTATCCTAACAAGGTACAAAGGGATGGGATGATCTGGTTTCCTTTAGTCGAGAACATGGAAGAAGAATAAGGAGGATTTGTGGAGGGAAATTGAGCAGATGGGGGAAGGAAAGCTCGAATATTTGAGCCCTTTGGGGGAAGGTAATTTTCTGGTATAATTCTGTAAGAATTTCCAGGTTGAAGTGTGATGCAGAGTCGACTCGGGAGATTTGTATCATTTGGTCGATGGATTCGGGCGTGATGAGGAAAAGTATCTCTCCGGACAAGGAGACGACGGCTCTTTGCTTGGGAATGTAGTGGGCTTGGAACTTGAGGGTGAACTCTGGAAAAGGGTGAATCTGGGGGAAGAGGTAAAGGGGTAAGTTGGACTCCCAGAGTCTGATTTCATCACTCTGGTCCAGGAAAAATTCCCTGAGCCACGACTGAAGGTCTGCGAAATCAAAATCACACTTTGTATCTACGATTATGTGGCCAGTGGGATTCTATCAAGGTTGACAGGAGGTGGGAGAAACAAATTATCCTCTCCTTCTACTTGTTTGGACTTTGGCACCATTACTGCAATGATACCTGCAAGAAAAACAGTGTTAGAGGGGTGGCTGCTGGTGGGGGAAACTGATTGTAATGGAGGAGAAAACGATGTAAATCTGTCTGGTGCGATGAGTGGGTAAATGGTGAAAATAGGCAGAAAAAGGGTAGTTTTGAGTAAATGGGTGTCCGTTGGGCGCGGGAGATAGGTCAGCTGGTTAATGGATAGGTCATCCAGTAATAAATGGCCAACAGATCACTTAGAGTGTGAGATGGTAGGTGATGGTGACTGAGGGATACAGATGAGTGACGTGGCGACTACCAATTGGGGTAAAGGTCATAGTGAGGGGGCTTGCCACAAGCGAATGGGGGGGAAGGACTGACAACGGTTATGGGACGTGACTATTTCGGGAAAGGTGGATGGTGATGTCTAGAGGTGACGAAGGTATGTCAGACAGTAGGAGATGATGGGACCCGGGGCCATTAGATCATTGCCATGTATAAAGAGGGGCCCACCAGAGGAAAGATTCCATTCCGGAACCCCCCCCCTCAGTTAAAAGTAGATCAGTCGAGGGGGTCTGAAAAACATTTGGAGCCATTGATTCGCGCGCTTCCTTCTTGGCCGCATATCTATGCGTGTCGTTTATCACCCATTCCGGACCCCCCCCTCCATTAAAGGAAGAATAGACGAGGGGG
>JZKD02S2014716.1:202211-216949 GCA_000966675.3 Picea glauca
AAGATCTGTCCACCGTAGATATGGGCGCAATCATCTGGACCGCTGATATATGAATGCAGCATAAGTGAGGACGCGAAAAATACATGCACCGAGGAAACTTAGGATAAGTTCTTTTCACGGTTTTTCTCCAAGACTTTTCATGTCTACACCACCAAGGGGTTAGTCAAACAATTTTTTAGGTATCCAAATCATGGTGCAACCTTGATCATCAAGCTGGTTTTATTGAAGAAAGGACACTAGCCTATATTCTAACCTAGTTTTCTATGACAATTAACCCAGATTAAACTGTTGGGTTAAGAATTTACTCTACCCTAGGTCTATCTGACCAAGATTAGACAGTCTGGCCAGATTTATTCACTAATCTAACCTAGACACTTTGGCTAAGATTAAACTGTTTAGCCAAACTCATTCACTAACCCTATCAACATCAATTTAAAAATAACTTGGAAATGCTTTAAAGGTATGGTCCAAGTTACTTTTATTGCACGGGGCTTTTATTGAAATTATTTTATGCCCTCTTTTCTTTTTCTTTCCTTTTTCTTTTTCTTTTTCCTTTTTTTTTCTTTTCTTTTTCAAATTATTTGCAGTATGAAAAATAATTTGTCAACAAACACTAGAGACATATAATATTCCAGTCACCAGTTGATCCTATAACTTATAGGGTGATAATAGCGGCTCCACCCGGGGATGGTACTTTCCCTGTGAAGTGCCAAGAATCCCGGTTCCTGTCGTTCTGAAAATTTCTGCCTAGTAGCCTTCATTGATTGATTGGTTTTATTTTCAAAAAACAAATGGAAGAACAGAGGTCAACGGCTTAGGGCCTTCTCTTCAAGCTTCAACCAACTGACTTATGTTATTCACTCAGAAAATGCAGGCGAAAAAATAAAAATGGTATGTACAATGGTGAGTGAAAACTCGAGTCACTACTGAGGTGGCACATAATGCTTCAACATTCTTCCATTTACAGGTCCTCCTAGCATATCTGTACCATCAACGTTGTTTAGCAAGAAAGCATTGTTTCCCTTGAATGCTTGGATCATGTATGGTCCTCTCCACGGACTGTCAAATTTTCCATGCTTTCCCTTGTCTTCATTTCTGGTGTCCCATCTCAGCACCAAATCTCCTAGCTCAAAATCATATTCCTTGGTTCTTTTGTCAAAAATCGTCTTGATGCTTTCTCGGACTACCTGAGTCTTGTTGAAAACTTCTTCCCTAGACTGCTGCAAATGGATCATCTGGTTGATCCTTCTCTGTGAGTCATTTGGCTCGGCTTGTACATATTGAAGCAACTTCATGACAGGGACTCCTAAAGAAGTGGGGAAAACTGCTTCTGTGCCATAGACTAGTTGATATGGTGACATACTGATTAACCTTTTGGTGGTCAGTCTGTCATCCCACAATGTGAACACCAACTTGTTATGCCATGATTTCTTGTTTTACTGCAACATTTTCTTGATAATGTTTACCAAGGTTTTGTTTGAAGATTCCTCCAGCCCATTCCCTTGAGGGTAGTAAGCTATGGAATGTACCAAACCAATGTAATACTGGTTGCATAAATCTATGAGTTTCTTTGACCGAAAAGAAGCTGCATTATCAGTTATAATCTTTCTAGGACATCCAAAGAGAGACAAGATATTATTTTCAAGGAATTTGATAATAACTGAATCAGTGACTTGCCTGCTTGGTAATGCTTTGATCCATTTAGTAAAATAATCTGTGGCAGTGAGAATCCACCTGTGCTGGCCTGAAGAAGGGGGGTGTATTTCTCCAATGAAGTCCAACCCCCATTGCTGAAAAGGGGCTTCAACTGAGATCGGTTTCAGGGGCAGAGGGAGGAGTTTCCTTTTTCCTTCAAACAACTGGCATTGGTGACATGTGGTCACTATATGATGTACATCAATGAACAGGGTGGGCCAGTAGAAACCATCTCTAAGGATTTTGTTGGTTGTGACCTTCCAGTTCAGATGGCCACCACATTCTCCTGCATGAAATTCTTGTAGCACTTTGTCAACTTCATATTTCAATAAGAAATTTAGCAGAATACCTCCAGGATCTTTCCAATACAGATTGCCTTCTAGAATACATAATTTTAAGGCTTTCAACTTCAAAAATCTAGCTTTAGTCTTAGTCAAACCAGGGGGAGCTTGTAAATTTTTCAAAACGAATATAAGGTCTGCGTACCATGGAGAGTTGAGAAATACCTCTCTCACGCTTGGAGTTGTCATCTCACCCTGTTCATCTACTGCAGCTAAAAAATTAATGTCAAGAGCATGGAAATTAGATTCAACCATTAATTTAGCAAGGCCTTGACCTTTGATTAGTTTCGTAGGCTTAATCTCTATGTCGTATTCTAAAATGACAGCAATCCATTTTCCTCTTCTTCCATTCGGATTGTCTTGGGTCAAAATGTCTTTTACTACCGCATTCAAAACATATGCAATGGTGTGGGAATGGAGAATGTAGACCCTAAAATATTTTATGGCTTTTACCAAGGAAAAAGCTTGTTTCTCCATTATCTTCTAATTTAAAGCAACATCTCTTAACACTTTACTGAAGAAGGCTATGGGTTGTTCATACCATTCGTTTTTCTTCTGTAATAATACCGCTACAATGGTATGTTCAGAGGCAAAAGAAAAAAGATAGAAATCCTTGGTAAAATCAGGACTGATCAAAATGGGGGCTTTTGTGAGTGCTCGTTTGACTTGTTCGAAAGACTGCCTGGACTCGGTGTCCCATTTTATTTTTACCAAAATGGGGGCTTCTGTGAGTGCTCGTTTGACTTGTTCGAAAGACTGCTTGGACTTGGTGTACCATTTTATTTTTACATCCTTTTTTAACATATTTGTAATGTTTCTGAGGAGCTCTGCCAGATTGGGTATGAATCTCCGTAGAAAATTTATTTTTCCGATAAAAGACTGTAATTCTTTGATGTTTCTTGGGTGTTCTAATTTTTGTATGGCCTCGATTCTACTGGGGTCTATTTTGATTCCATCCTTGGAGATTATGTGCCCTAGTAGTTTTCCTTCCTCTAGTCCAAAAAGGCTTTTCTTAGGATTTAAAGAAATCCCAAACCTTGTACATTTCTTGAAGACTCGTCTGAGATGCCTCAGGTGCTCGTCGTTAGACTGGGAAAACACAGTTACATCATCCAAATAGATGACAATAAATTTCCCAAACTCTTCCACAAAGGCGATGCCCATCGCTCTCTGGAAAGTGGCTCCCGTGTTCATCAAACCAAAAGGCATTTTCACATACATGAAAGTGCCCCATGGTGTAGTGAAAGTGGTTTTGTCTTGGTCATCTGGGTGGATGAGGACCTGATTATAACCTGAGAAACCGTCCAACAAAGAGATTCGACTGGATCCGACTACCCTTTGAAGGATGTGGTCCATTTTTGGCAAGGGGTAATTGTCCTTCAGGGAGACCTTATTCAGATTTCAAAAATCTATGCAAAGCCTGATTTCCCCAGATTTCTTACGTGTAGGGACCAAATTAGAGACCCATTTGGAAAAACGCAACAGGACTATGATTTTGGCATCGTACATTTTTTTGATTTCCTTTTCTATCGGAGGGAGTAACTTGGGATTTATTCTCCTAAGTTTCTGTCTGAACGGTTTTTGGTCTTGTTTTATTGGAATCCTATGTTGTATGATGCTGGTATCATAAGCTTTCAAATCCTCATAACCCCAGGCAAAGACATCCGACTATTCTTTGAAAAACTCAATGTATTTGAGTTTTTGCTCAGGGGGTAATGATTTGGACAATTTGACCATCCTGGGTTTCTCCTCCGTCCCTATATTACAATCTTCTACTTCTTGTCCACTGGCTTCAATTTTTGTTTTTTTGGCTACATCGTTAAAATCAAACAAATCCTCTAAAGGAACTAGGCCCCTAGGTAAAACGTTACTTTTCAAATGCAGAATATCAGTCTCCATCTCATCGTCGTCTAATTCTCCCGAATCTATGCTATTTACACTATCAATTTCAAAATCATATCTATTTACATTTTCATCCTCGTTCTCTAAATCTATATTTGTACATTCAAAATCATTTTTACACTACAGAAAGTCTTCGATTTGATCATCATTACCAAACACTTTCCAGTACCTGATATTGTCGGGAACGGTTGGTCTGCATTTCACCTCTACCGTGTATGGGCGAGTCGAGTGGAAAGGAATATTACATGTGGCTACTGACGTAGCCAATCCATCCGCCAAAATGTTTTGTCCGCTCGGCATTACCTGCAAGTCAACTTCAGTGAAACATATCAGGGCATCAAGAACAACATTCTGATAAGCTCTAAGACGGGGATGTTTCACAACATACTCACCTTTAATTTTCTTGATTATTAACTCAGAATCACCTCTTACCATAATCTGTTTGGCACCAACTCTTTTCAAAAGCTTCAGACCGAGCATCAAGTCTTCATACTCAGCGATATTGTTAGTGCATTGGAAATTTAATTTGTAAGAATGGTTTTTTGAATACCTGGTTCTATGATTATGTAGCCAAACTCATGCTTCGACTCCTTCTTTGCTTATTGCTCCATCAAAATCCATGCTCCAGAAATCCGCTGGTAATTCTTCAGTTATCACATTTTTCTTCCTTTCTACCTCAATGATTTCTTGGCCTTCATCCGGACTAGATGTGTCTTCTCCCAGCTGAGTGTCTTTCTCTCCCGTGTC
The DNA here is from genome assembly GCA_000966675.3 of Picea glauca. Taxonomy (NCBI): domain Eukaryota; kingdom Viridiplantae; phylum Streptophyta; class Pinopsida; order Pinales; family Pinaceae; genus Picea; species Picea glauca. The sequence goes on from JZKD02S2014716.1 coordinate 206,897, forward strand.
ACCATTGTTGTATAAGATAAAAGAATCCAAGTTAGAATGCGTGGAGAAAAGAGGATAGTTGTGTGGTTTTTCTTGGCTACTAACCATGTATTTCATCAATGTTTCTTTGTATAGCCTTCTTTGTTGCCTGAAAACTGGGATAGTAGCATACGACATATCTAGCTGCAGGGTACCTCTCAACTTAGCCCCCCAAGACCGGGATAGCAACATTCCATACTTCGGGGGAATGTTTGCAACCACCACATCCATGACCATGCTCTTTTCAGGAATATGAACCAGGGTGATACATAGGTCCTTGATCAAACCAATACATCTAACTTTATTGGAGTCGAATGAGTGTAAATCCTTGTAAGGTCTGGTGACCTCCAATCCTAGTTTCTCCATCACTACTTTAGGCATCAGATTGTGGGAAGCACCCAAATCCAGCATATCGTTATGCAAGATCAGGTCATGTATATTTAGACTGATGTAAAAAGGAGTGACATCACCATTATCATCTCGGCCATCTACTTCAGGTCCAAACAAAAGTTTAGGTTGATCATCAGTAAGGTTCACAGTATCTGAATGATTTGTTGATCCAACGGTTAAGGATTTCGTACCTATATCAGGTTCAATGGTCAGGGTTTTAATCACTTGTGAATGATAAGCATCTTTGTTCATCAACTCGGAAAGTGGAATGGGAATTTTTACTTTGGCTAATTCCCCTTCGAGGCTGAAAGGTGTAGGGACTCTGCTTTGGCTCATCAACTCTGGTTTGTCTATCACATTCTTTTGGCCAGAAGTACTTGGTTGATTAATTGATGAAACCTCAGGCTACGACGATATTTTGAGAATAGTGAGGTTTATTTTCGCAGGAACTTCGGCAGTACTCTTCTCAGGAATCTTCTCGGTAGATGGCTCAGAGGCTTTCTTGGTTTCGACTACCTTCTTGGTTTCAATCGTCTTTTTTGGAGAACTCCCTTATGTCTTTTTACTTCGCAGATTGTACTACCGGTGTACCTCTAGAATGGCATTTTCGAATGCCTATTGTTCGACATCTTCGGCTTCTTTAGTTACTTTTGTTTTATTTAGCAGAAAGAGTTCCTGCTCTTCTTGGGTAAGGAAAATAGCTTCGTTATCGTGAATGCCCATGAGATTTATGTGAGTATCCTCTAGTTCCTTAATCACTTCCTCCCCTTCATCAACATAATTTTCTTGTAGGGGAGGTCTGATTTCTTGATCCAGACCTCTTTGCTCTGTTTGATCCCTAGGATCTCTCTGTCTGATTTGAGGAGGGTTTCTCCTGAAGTTAGGATTCTGAACTTGAGGAGCTATTGGGTTTTCTCTTGGAGGATTTCTGTCTGACACAGTAAGTCTTTCCATCATTCTTTCCATTGCTCTAGCCAAGGAATACAGTTTGGAATCTGAGGTTGATGTGGAAGGTTCCTCTTTAATTATGACTCTCCTCTCTGACCTCTGTCGTTCCCTTTTTGCTAACAAATTGGCCTCTACACTTATTACACTTTTCTGCATGTCCTCCAGGGTGGTAGAATTTATTTCCCTTAGTTGGTATGACATATCGGTGTCAAAACCATCAGGGAACTTTATCAATGCCAAACCCTATGGAGGTTTGATTTCGGCTGGGATTGCATTGTACAAGTTATTGAAATGAGTGCAGTAATCTTGTATTGTCTCACCTTGATTTCTTCTAATATTCTCGTATCCTGACAATATTTGGAGAGGGTTTTTCTTTACCTCCCATCTGTCTAGAAAAATCCTTTGAAATGTGGTAAGGTCAAGGATTGAGGCGGCACGTAAACCTTTATACCATTTCTTAATGTCACCTGTCAAACTTTGGGAAAACAATCTCATTTGAACGTTAGCCTCATCTACTTCGTGTAGGTCAAAATAATCATTCATTTTATCAATGTGTTGTTGGGCATTCAGAGGTCCTATCCCATCGAATTGTGGGAGTCTCGTTTGGTAGTCTTGAGGCATAGCATGAAGAGGCGCGGCCAATACTAAAGGAGCGTATCTAGCTGCCATGATCGGTGGAGGAGGTGGGATAACGAACTGGATGATAGGCGAGGTAGCGATAGAAGATGAGGACGAGGAGGGACTAGCTAGCACTGAGGGAGTGGTTTGAGGTTTAGCAGTGGGAGATAGAATTTCAGGAGTCTGAGGTTGCAAAATGGTTGGGTCCAAAATGACTTCAGTCACAAAACTGTCGGATCTTGTCCTAACCAGGTTTCGTTCGGAAGGGGTGTCAAAGTCAGGGTTTTGAAAGGTAACGAGCTCTCCTGAATAGGAAAGGGACTTATGAAAGGGAGTATTCCTTACTGAACCTTCAACTACGATCTTTTTCCTGAGCAACTACTCTGGGTTATCTGTTACTATCGCAGGTTCTGGGTCTGGATGAGATCGAGTATAAAATTTCTTGGGAGCTAGATTTCTTTTTTGATTTTTATATATATACTTTTTAGTTTTATGAGGATGAAAATAATATGTACAAATTTTAATCAACCTCTAAACATTACTTTCTTTTCAAATTTGAAATATTTCAGGAACAAACTTTCTTCTAGGAAAAGAAAACGTGAAGTTATAAACTTTTAGTTCTGTTCTTTCCCCAGTGGAGTCGCCACTATGTTAGCGCTCTGGAAATTTCCAAGAGGTTGTTAGGAAGAAGAAATCTACGAGAGGTAACTTTATCCAACTTCTTCCGAAGCTGGGATCTAGCCCTTCAAACTTCAGAGAGGGATCTCTCTATATGTTTTAGCTATGTTTCAAATTTTAAATATTAGGCTAGGTAAATAAATAGGTCGTTTTTGTTATCGTAGTGTTTGTCGAGTTGGTTGAGATAGTCTACACATCCATTGGGATATGGGGTCTGTGTCTTGAGTAAAATATGAAATCCAAACCAGAAATGCAAAGGAAAACTTTCACGGGGCAAGATAATATAATCACTGGATTCTTTAGTAGCATAAATGAGGAATAGCAGAAAAGATGAGAAATACAATTACAACAAAGAAGCAACTAAGAATTTCTTTATTGTAAAATGAGAAGATAAACACTTAAATCTTTTGAGTCAGAAACAGGGTATGCGAGATAAATCCTGCAACTTTCGTTACTTCTAAAGATTAGATTTAGAAAACAGTATGATAACAAAGTAAGAATAACATTTAACTTAGAAAGAAGAACATCACCAGTGAGTACATGCAAGAATCCTGTAAAAGTGCCTCTTTGTATTAATGCAAGATCTCTTCAAAAATATTACAGTCTGATAGCTTCAGGGTGGGAAGATCAACAACCCTCAATACTTTGAAAGATAGAAACACCATTTGCAAGTTGTTCAATCTCACTTTTGCAGGCCAAATCAAGAGTCGGTGTGAGTCTTTGTTGGCCACATCTATTCACACATGGGTTCAATTTATGCATGATTTTTTTCATTCTTTTGAGAACTACGACTATGATAATTTGTGTGCATAAATTTTAGATCTTAAGAAAAGCGAAGATGAATCTCTTAGATATTTTACTATCATATTTACTCATATTTTCTTTAGGTTTCCATTGGATAATAGGCCTTCTAACAATGATCTGATTTCCTATTTAGATTCTGTTACTAATGAGATAGGACAACTAGTGGACGAAGAATCTAAATCGTGTTTTAATATTTCTTTACATGATGATTTAGATTTAAATGAAAATGTTGAAAATGATAATAGTTTGGATGGAATTCATATGTCTAGATTTTTCTTTACTATGGGGTATGTAGATCAGATAGAAAATTATTTTTCATACGAAACTTATGTATCCTCCCACCACTCCATTCCCCCTTACCTTCCTTGTGACGAAAAAGAGACATCTTGTGTTGTAAATTAAAGTTCATACTTTTCTGTAGCTTCCCAAGAGGAGGGATCTCTTGTTGATAATGGGACACTTCAGGTCACACTGATGGTTATGTCAGGATATCATTATCATATCTCATGTTTTACATCACAAGAAACAGAGGAGGGAGCTATGGAGAAAAAATTGAAAGATGATCACTTTGTTAATGAAGAAAATATGGAAACTCATGAAATCAATTATTCCTCGCCCATGGATAATTTGGAATCAGTTCCTCTTTATTTGGATTGTCCTGTTATTACAAGTTCTCCTTGTATGAATAACATAGAGAAAGACCATTTACCTATGGTTGATGGATCGGTTATTGAAACTTATTGTTTTAATGATTCTTGTAATTTTCTCCTCTCTTATAATTGTGAATATACTTTGGAAGATATTTCAGATCCTCATGTTGTACAAGAGCAAGATGATGAATTTTTTACTAAAAGAGAAGAAATAAAAATACAATACATACCTCTTGTAACACAACAACCCACTTCTTGTTTACAAGAAAAAAACTATCTTGAGGAAGGATGTACTGATTGTGAAACCACACCTAATGCAGAGCCCAATGATTCACAAGCAATCACTGATGTGCTTAAGGAGGAGGAACTACCATTCAAGGAGTCAGTTTCTAAAAATACCTCTTGTTCTAGAGAAGCTTTTCATTCTCTAAATTATTCCACTTATTTCTATTTATATCCTGATCTTTTTAACGGTTTAACTTTGCAGGAATCCACCCATTTTTCTATTCAAATAAATTCAATGGGGTCAACCCTTTTTGAATTACTTGAGGGTGGTGATAGGCGTATGAAATATAGAGGGAATAAAACCTCTTCCCATTAAATAATTACAACCAAGCCTTATCATCCTTTTCCATGGGCCGTGTTAGCGCTCTATAAATTTCCAAGAGGTTGTTAGGAAGAAGAAATCTACGAGAGGTAACTTTATCCAACCGCTTTCAAAGCTGGGATCTAGCCCTTCCAACTTCAGAGAGGGATCTCTCTATATGTTTTAGCTATGTTTCAAATTTTAAATATTAGGCTAGGTAAATAAATATGTCAGTTTTGTTGTCGTAGTGTTTGTCAAGTTGGTTGAGACAGTCTACACATCCATTGGGCTATGGGGTCTGTGTCTTGAGTAAAATATGAAATGCAAACCAGAAACACAAAGGAAAAATTTCACGGGGCGAGATAATATAATCATTGGATTCTTTAGTAGCATAAATGAGGAATAGCAGAAAAGATGAGAAAGACAATTACAACAAAGAAGCAATTAAGAATTTCTTTATTGTAAAATGAGAAGATAAACACTTAAATATTTTGAGTCAGAAACATGGTATGCGAGATAAATCCTGCAACTTTTGTTACTTATAAAGATTAGATTTAGAAAATAGTATGATAACAAAGTAAGAATAACATTTAACTTAGAAAGAACAATATCACCAGTGAGTACACACAAGAATCCTGTAAAAGTGCCTCTTTGTCTTAATGGAAGATCTCTTCAAAAATATTACACTCTGATAACTTCAGGGTGGGAAGATCAACAACCCTCAATACTTCGAAAGATGAAGTATTTATAATTCAAAATTACAAACGAACCTGTCATTAATGACCAGGACATGCTAAATCTATTTTTAGCCTAACTAACTTAACAAATTTCATAAATTTAGGAACTTCTTGATGATGTGGTGTAACTGCGTGCTGATTTATGGGTGGGACGTAGATGAAGTCTTTACACGACCTCATCTGACTAGACAAATGACTAGGATGGGACAACTCATCCGCTACTCAATCAGATCACAGAGTTCCTCCCATCGAAGATGACTGGGCACGTTGACTTTGAGTAGCCTTCGATACACTTCGTCCATTTCTGTGTACTTGGTGAAGGTAGGTTTGCTGACGAAGATGTATCGAATATCATGCTGAATACTGATGTCCCACTAAAGTGCATCTAGAAATGCCTTGCCAGTGATGCTGCCTTGAATTCCTGCAAACTTTGATCTGTCCTTAGCCACATCGGCCAGTCTCTTCTTGTAGTCTGGGAGTGTCATCAATTTTTCATTGATTACCTTCAGACAAGGAAGTCTTTTCTTCTATAGAGTTTCAATCTTACTAAAGAATCTTTGTACCCCTAGGTCCACGGCTTGAACCTTTTCTTCCAGCTGAAGAATTAATCCTCTCTTGGTCAAAACTCTTTTGACCTCAAGGATGGTCTCTATTCTGTCTTCAATTTTCATCTCTTCCAGCTCTTCCCTGGTCTTACAATTTAGGAACTTGATGATCTCGTTCGCCTATGTTGGCATATCTCCCAATTCTGATCTGATCTTCTCAATGGCATGTTTGCTTCTCTGCACCAATTCATTCTGCTCAAACATGATCTGTATCATGGGCCATATCTCGTTCATGGACTTGGTGATGTCTGTCCATACACTTTCTTTAACCTCGGCCAAATTTTTTCCTGCCACTGTTTGCTTCTGGAGCTGCTGTAAATCTTGTTTGAGCTGATCTGTCACCTTCTTTTCCTTGGAGAGGATGATTTGAAAGGAAGATTTGAGTTCTTGGAGGTTCTCAATCTCCTTTTTGAGCTTGCTGATTTTTGTTTCTTGCAGATTCATCTTTTCCATAGACTTAGCCAGGTCGGTTGTCTTCTCCAGGGATGTCAATGGGGTTGCGGATGGGACTTCTGTCACTGATGCTATGCTCACTCCAGAAATTGGAATGGAACTCAATGGAATGAATTCCATTGGCTTCAATTGTTCTTTCTCTTTTACCAACTTCTCCATCTCAGCTTCCATTTCCTTAAGTTGTGCATTCTGCTCCATGAGTAGCTTGATCATTTCATCTTTTTCTCCTTCTTTCTCTGTTATTCCTTTCACCTACGAATCCTCTGTGGGTGAAATCTTCAATTGTTTCCTTAAGGAGGCTATGTCAGCATTCTTCTTCTTAATCATCTCCTCGGCTGCTTTCACGTTTGAAGGATCATAACCGATCTTGAGGACCAGTTCCTCCAAAGTCTTGATCCTATTGTCCTTGGAAAAGTACGATATCTTCTCTAACTTCAGTTGTGTTTGAACGTTGTTCAGGGACACTTGCAATTTGTACGCAGTAGTGGAAGCATGTGCCAGTGTATAGAAAACCATTTCCCTCATCTACTTGTGCAGATCCATCTGATCGGTCAGATGCACGTCCTTCGTCTGGAATTTGAAGGTGGCCCTTTTGTAATCAGTGATCACCTTTGGATCTGGCACCTGTGCCTGGAGGAATGCCATATATAGTCTTCCCTTCTCGGTGTCGAATGCTGATAGTAGCCTATGTTGTGCAATTGACGTCTGCTTCCAGAACTGGGCACAAGTACTGTTGGTCAGGGTCTGGTTCCTTTTCTTGATCAACTCATATTTTTCAAATATACTCAACTTTGGTCCTACCTTGCCTGGCTGGGTGGTTGATGGAGAATCTGTAGATTTATTTGGCAATGATGAGGTTATGACCTTCTGGAGGCTTGCACCGAGGGGTGGCCTATCGACCTTGGTCACTGTAGTAGATGGTTGGTGAAGGTAGGTTTGGTGATGAAGATGTATTGAATCCCATGTTGAATACTGATGTCCCACTAAAGTGCATCTAGAAATGCCTTGCCAATGATGTTGCCTTGAATTCGTACAAACTTTGAACTGTCCTTAGCCACATTGACCAGTCTCTTCTTGTAGTCTGGGAGTGTCATCAATTTGTCATTGATTACCTTAAGACCAAGAAGTCCTTTCTTCTGTAGAGCCTCAATATTACTAAAGAATCTTTGTACCCCTAGGTCCATGGACTGAACCTTTTCTTCCATCTGAAGCATTAATCCTCTCTTGGTCAAAACTCTTTTGACCTCAAGGATCGTCTCTATTCTGTCTTCAATTTTTAGCTCTTTCAGCTCTTCCCTAGTCTTAGAATTTAGGGACTTGATGATCTCGTTCGCCTGTGTTGGCATCTCTCCCAATTCTGATCTGATCTTCTCAATGACCTGTTTGATTCTTTGCACCAATTCATTCTGCTCAAACATGATTTGTATCATGGGCCATATCTCATTCATGGACTTGGTGATGTTTGTCCATACACTTTCTTTAACCTCGGCCAAAGTTTTTCCTGCCACTGTTTTCTTCTGGAGCTGCTGTAAATCTTGTTTGAGGTGATCTGTCACCTTCTTTTCCTTGGAGAGGCTGATCTAAAAGGAATATTTGAGTTCCTAGAGGTTTTCAATCTCCTTTTTGAGCCTACTGATCTCTGTTTCCTGCAGGTTCATCTTTTCCATAGACTTAGCCACATCGACTGTCTTCTCCAGGGATGTCAATGGGGTCGCGGATGGGACTTCTATCACTGATGCTGTGCTCACTCCCAGAATTGGAATGGCGCTCAATGGAATGACTTCCATTAGCTTCAGTTGTTCTTTCTCTTTTACCAGCTTCTCCATCTCAGCTTCCATTTCCTTAAATTGTGCATTCTGCACCATGAGTAGCTTGACCATTTCATCTTTTTCTCCTTCTTTCTCTGCTATTTCCTTCGCCTGCGAATCCTCTGTGGGTGGAAGCTTCAATTGTTTCCTTAAGGAGGCTATGTCAGCATTCTTCTTCTTAATCATCTCCTCGACTGCTTTCACGTTTGAAGGATCATAGTCGATCTTGAGGACTAGTTCCTCCAAAGTCTTGATCCTATTGTGCTTGGCAAAGGACGATATCTTCTCTAACTTCAGTTGTGTTTGAACGCTGTTCAGGGACACTTGCAATTTGGACACAGTACTGGAAGCATGCGCCAGCGTATAGAAAATCATTTCCCCTGTCTGCTTGTGCAGATCCATCTGATCGATCAGATGCACGTCCTTCGTCTGGAATTAGAAGGTGGCCCTTTTGTAATCAGTGATCACCTTTGGATCTGGCACATGTGCCTAGGGGAATTCGATATGCATTCTTCCCTTCTCGATGTCAAATGATGATAGCAGCCTATGTTGTGCAGTCGATGATTGCTTCCAGAACTGGGCACAAGTATTGTTGGTCAGGGTCTGGTTCCTTTTCTTGATCAGCTCATATTTTTCAAAGATACTCAACTTCGGTCCTACCTTGCCTAGCTGGGTGGTTGATGGAGAATCTGTAGATATCTTCGGCAATGCTTAGGTTATGACCTTCTGGAGGCTTGCACCGAGGGGTGGCCTATCAACCTTGGTGACTGTAGTAGACGGTTGGTGAAGGTAGGTTTGGTGACGAGGATGTATCGAATCTCATGTTGAATACTGATGTACCACTGAAGTGCATCTAGAAATGCCTTGCCAGTGATGTTGCCTTGAATTCCTACAAACTTTGAACTTTCCTTAGCCACATCGGCTAGTCTCTTCTTGTAGTCTGGGAGTGTCATCAATTTTTCATTGATTACCTTCTGACCAGGAAGTCCTTTCTTCTATAGAGCCTCAATCTTACTAAAGAATCTTTGTACCCCTAGGTCAATGGCCTGAACCTTTTCTTCCAGCTGAAGCATTAATCCTCTCTTGTTCAAAACTCTTTTGACCTCAAGGATGGTCTCTGTTCTGTCTTCAATTTTCAACTCTTCTAGCTCTTCCCTGGTCTTAGAATTTAGGAACTTGATGATCTCGTTTGCCTGTGTTGGCATCTCTCCCAATTCTGATATGATCTTCTCAATGGCCTGTTTGCTTCTTTGCACCAATTCATTCTCCTCAAAAATGATCTGTATCATGGGCCATATCTCATTCATGGACTTGGTGATGTCTTTCCATACACTTTCTTTAACCTCAACCAAAGTTTTTCCTGCCACTGTTTGCTTCCGGAGATGCTGTAAATCTTGTTTGAGCTGATTTGTCACCTACTTTTACTTGGAAGGGATGATATGAAAGGAAGATTTGAGTTCCTGGAGGTTCTCAATCTCCTTTTTGAGCCTACTGATCTCTGTTTCCTGCAGGTTCATCTTTTCCATAGACTTAGCCAGGTTGGTTGTCTTCTCCAAGGATATCTTGTGCTCACTCCCAGAATTGGAATGGCGCTCAATGGAATGACTTCCATTGGCTTCAATTTTTCTTTCTCTTTTACCAGCTTCTTGATCCGGGGCAGGATCTTTTATGATTATGGTTGAGTTTTAACTTGCATGAATATTTTAACCATTTGAGAAATTAACGAAAGAATGAGGAAAGAAGAGGATTATATCAGTC
>JZKD02S2014716.1:246859-285936 GCA_000966675.3 Picea glauca
GAATTAGGATGGTGATTATTAGAATCCAACTGGTCGATAGTGACAATGCTTCCATTGTGAGGGAAATGCATCACCTAGAAGAGCATAGACACCACAACGTTCATAACATATACATAATCACGCCCAAGAAGCATATTGAAATTTAATGGGACTTGCACCACCATAACATCAACAAGGAAAGTATTCCTAGCTAACGAGATAGGTAACTGAGAAATAAACCCCAAATATTCACTAGGATGTCTGTCAAAATACAATAGTTCATGAGAAGCATACATAAGCTTGGGAGAAACTAAATCTTGCCAATTCGAGGAGGATAAAATATTTGCGGAGGCTCCTTCATCCACAATACATCAATAAAAAAAATTTGAAATAAAAAGGTGCAGAAGAAGGAAGGATAGGCTCAACAAGGTTATTTCAATCAAAGGAAACCATCCTAGGACTTGAAGGGGGTGTGCTCGAAGTGAGCGGAATGCCTCGTTGTTATGAAAGTACTGAACTGGAAATGCTAAAAACATAGTCTATAGACACATCACTCCTCATCAAAAGAGTGGGATTAGCCAAATATTGCATTGATGTGACCACTTTTGTAGACTCGACACTCTCCAAGAGAAGAGTGGGATCAGTCAAATATTGCATTGACGTGACCACTATCGTAGACTCGACATTTTCTAAGATAAGAGTGGGATTAGCTGAAGATTGCATTAACATGATCACTTCCTCAACCACTGGCTTAATAGACTGCAAGAAAACATGGTCTGAAGGTACACCACTCCCTAAAAAAGGAGTGGGATCGACCGAATATTGCATTGACATGACCACTTTCTCAACCACTGGCTGAATAGGCTACAAAGAAACCTCAAAAGACTCATAATCAAAAGAGCTTGCAGACAGGGACCAAAATCTTCGTGCCTCTGGAAGGAAAGGACATAAATGAGTAAGGTGATCTCCCTAGAAGCTATTACAAGGGAACTTAGGATTACGTCCTATCCATCTAGGTTTCTGAACATAATCAATGCCCCCAACATGACTGGAAGTGGTTGGTTGCTTGTCCCCAACATGACTAGCATAGGTTGTTGACATATCACTTGTATGAATCAAATTGACGAGACTCATTCCCCCAGCATGAATTGCAGTGCTTGGTTGAAAATCTCCAACATAACTTGCAGAGGTTAGTTAGTGGTTGATAACATGAATCATAAAGGCTACAGAACTATCACCAATATGAATAGAAATGGTTGGATTGTTTCCCCCAACATGACTTGCATAGGTTGGGTGTTGGTCTTCAACATGACTTGCATAGGTTGGGTGTTGGTCTCCAACATGAATTGCAGAGGTTGGTGATTTCTTCTTCTTATTCTTCCTCTTTCTATTTTTTTTATACTTCCAATTACTAGTAGCTGGACTTTCACCAGAGAAGGCAGAAGGAGGAGGAAAAGAACTTGCTAACGAAGGTGTTATAGAAAGATTTTCCTCACCCTATGCAATCTTGCACATAAGGCCTTTTTCCATTTCCATACGCAGACTTTTCATCCCGTTTTGCAAAATGCCAGAGCTAAAAAATATATTTTTTCGACATGTACACACCTTGCCTACTATACAACATGCGTATATGCAGGCTGTGCCACTATAACCCACATAGAGCAGGATTTGTGCCCAAAAATGAAAATTGGTGTCGGGTTTCCATGTCACGATAGGATATATACGATCCTTGGCCTTCCATATACTAGAAACGTTCTGAATCGACCCTTCATTTCCACTTGAAGGCTATAAATGGGCCAATTTCGAGCTATGGAAAAGAGAAGAAATAATTCAACTTTGAGAGAAAAGTTACTCTAGAGAAATTATTTACTTCATATTGAGTTTGCATGCCTTTGTACTTTAAGTTTGAAACAGTGTTCAACCCCCAATATCTTCCCTTATTGATTGATAACTTTATTGTCTCTCTTCTATGGGCTTACCTTTGGTGGAGGATTGAAGTGGTGGAGGCCTAGCTGGAAGGAACTTATTTTCTCGATTCCGAACTATGCCGACACGGAAGTCTGTAACATTTTCACTTCTGTTGATCATATATTAATAGAAATACTCTTTTCCCATCCAATTGATATCTTGCAAATATTTGAACTATTATTCCTTGGGCATATTTTTCATGTTTATTAATGTATTATGTTATTGGATGTGCTAAAATCATTTATTATCACCATATGCTTTCCTTGCTTGGTTGTTGAGGACTAGTTACAGGTATATTGCTTTGGGTCAAGTGCTCAATGGTGGACTTCATCGAACATCTGGATGAGGTAGGCATTTCATCTTGTCTTACTAGCATATTTTTTTACATAACATACTTTAGTATAGAGTTGATTTCTGCAGTCATTTGCGTCTGTTGTGGTTTACCCTAGCCATAGAGATATTTTCCTTGTAACAAAATTGGCAACCATACTGGGGATTGATCTTCTTTATTAGGGTTTGGAGTACTTTTCTCCTTAGATTTCTCTCTTTCATATTGCATTTCTTGTCATATCATTGCTTGACAGCCTTTGTTCTCTCTGGGTCTGAGTTTTTCATCTTTCTCCCTTGCCTGGCTTTGTTTTTGAAACATATACGTGGTTTTTGGCTTGACAGTCACATATATACGTGGGTTGTCCCTCTGCAAGCTGTGCACATATTCTCTATTTCCTTGAATAGTCACTTACATCAGAATTATTTTCTTGTTTGTTGGGTTTGGTGGTTGTTGGGCGAGTTTTGATGATTGATGAGTCTTCTTAGGTCTTTGTAGTGGTTGTTAAGTGTCTGTGGGATGATAGGAAACCTCTCTTTGGTTGAATTTCTGGGCGGAGTCTTTCTCGTCATATTTTCATTTTGATTGTCCTTGTACATTGGACTGGGTGTCTTGTTGCTTGGTATCCTACTTGAGTTGTCTATTTCAATACACAATAGATTTTTATATATCAAGTTGTTGTTCAATCCATGCATTTTCATTTTTTCTATATTGAAAATACAAAAATATTAGAAATTTTTCATTGCTTGTCATTTTAATCTTTTAAGTCTCTGTCATTATCTTAGTGCATGTAAAGAAAGATTGCATTTTTTACTTCAGAATTGTAGAGTTGAAATTGAAAATTGAATTTGTTATTAGAAGCATATCATTCATTGAAAATTGAAGTTAGGAATTTGCATTATATTCATATTTTATTTTTCTTGATGAGTCATAACATCATGAGTTTCACTACCATACCTTTTTGAGTAAGAACGACCACTAAAATTAATGCTATAATTTAAAATTGATTAGTCATGATTTTATTTTCTAGGGTGCACAAACTAGCTTAGGATTTAGTGCCTTGGAATAGGATTTTGTGAGTAAACTTATCCAAGACAATTAAATCAACATATATGTCTGACAAAGGGAGTGGAGAAATCCATTGTATAATTCGTAATATCAGGAGGCTCCACTCACACCAGAGCTAATCACGAGGTCACACGAGGTTGGTTGAAGGGATATCCCACCAATACCTTCTTAGCATCAGAGATATTTATGGGGATCTATTCGTATCTAGGGATCTTTCTAGTGCCTTTACCTCTGTGAGAGGCGATACTTTCAAGGTTTCGAGCTTTGCTACCCTGCCCATACGGTGTACCTAACTTATGACTGCTCATCTGTGCATCTGTTATACATTGGATGCTTAGTTTCTTGACTTAGGTTCCACATAGGTTACTTGCAGGGGTTATTCTGTAGGTACCCTTGGTCAGATAAGGGTCGAACAACACACAACCTTTATGGAGGATTACCTCTCCAGGGGGATCTGATCGACTGGTTGTTAAGCCCATGAGGTCCCTTATAACTGATTCTATTACCTCTAATATTTAGTAGGGATTATCAGGCTCCTCTTAGGAAAGATATAAATTATTTAGGGAGAGAGGCCACTTTCAACCACTTTACCTTGTTTGTGTGCATATTGGTCATTTTATTTTTGGTGTGCTCTTTGATTACTAGTTGGCCTTAGGAGCTTTTACTGAGTTTTCATTATCATGGATAGTGGATTTCCTTTGGCTCCCTCATTTACTTCTACCCCCCCATGATGTTCACTCATTTCATGGGGGAAAATCCATCCTCTTTTCATAATGGTATGCAGAACTATGATGCTTAGTCCAAGCCTTGGGTCTCTAGTCATTTTTCTGTTGATATGTCGAATGCGCCTTTAAATTTTCCATCGTCTCCTTGTCCCAATTATATGAATCCTAGCATTGGATCTAGGGGAACCATGGACCCACTGCCTACATATTCATTTGATGTGAGTCATATCCTTCAACCAACCCTCACTATGGGAGGTTGGAACCTCCCCTCTTATGGATCCAGTCCTAGCAATTCTCTTTCAGGAGCTAATGCTCAAATGGGTTCTTATTCTACTTATTACACCCCATCTGTGTATCCTTCATCCACCATGCCTGTTCATTTGAACACTTTTCCCATGGCGGTTCCTCATATATCTCTAGGTGTTTCATTCAGGGAGAATTAGTTTTACAGTTTGGGCTACCCTCTTCATAGAACCCCTTCACAAGGGGGAGACATATAGACTCACTTGAATAGTCCTTATCATACCTGCGTCTCTTCCCAGAATTCAGTGATGATGCCCATACACACCTCTTTTTATTATTTAGGTGGAGGATACTACCTTTATAGATAGGGACAGGGGGTAAACTAGGACCCTTCCTAGCATGCAATGTTTCAAAGACAATCTTTCCCTAGACCTTGGTATCAAATGCCATAGCTTGACTCTAGTTCAGTCACTACTACTTATACTAGAGCTCCATCACCAAACATTACCAATCATGTTAGATATGGGTTCACACCCTCTGCAAGTCATGTTGACAACCCTCACCCAATTGTTGTTAGTCATGCTGGGGGCATCACTCTAGTCACCACGAGTCATGTCAATGTCACATATCCAACCTCTGTACATCATGTAGGATATGAATCTCTCACCTCTTCCAGTCATGTTGAGATCATGTCACCAGCCACTAAGAACGACACTGGGGGCATCAAGAAGCCTAGACACCTCAGGCATAAGCCTAAATTCCTTTGCAGGACTTGTGAAGGATATCACCTTACTCGTTTGTGTCCAACTACTGTTGGGATACCAAAAGCGTGGTTCTCACCTAAGGGCCCTTTGGGTTTTGAAGTGTCTATGGTTTCCCCACACCCCATGTCTCCTTTGATTGACACAGAAGTAATGTTGCTACAATATTCTCATGACCACACCCCCGTTGTCAATAGTGATGTGTCCCCTATTCCAATTATCATGCATCCTCTTCAACCTAGAATTGAAGAAGTGGTCGTACTAGTGCAGTTTCTGGTCAATCCTACTCTCCTTATGGAGGGTGATGCATCCTCCAACCATGTTGTCAACATCCCTGATAATTCTCCTTATAAACACGAGAGAGTTCTTCTCTCCCCGAGTACTCTCCCTCTAAATCCTAAGGAATTTCCCTTTGATTGGGACGATCTTGTGGGGTATCCAATGCCCCCTCCTATGTCCTTTCCAGTAAGAGATTTTATCTGATATATCATGAAGAAGACAACCTATGCTAGCACTCTATCCTCCTCAACTTAGAGAGATTTAGGTTTTCACAAGATTATGTTGGCTATTTGTAAGATACTGACATTCCATAGAAGTCCAGCATGGGATCCTTGGCCTTCCCCATGACATGCCACCTAGAGACCTCTTAGAGAGTCTGAGTTAAGCTCTTTTCCAACTTGTCTAAAAAAGAGAAAATATTGTCAAGTGATTTGTCCATTTCACACTCATTAAGTTGGACTTGAAAGGTCATGAGTCTTAGTTAAGCTCTTTTCCAACTCATTTTCAAAAAGAGAAAAAGGTTGCCGAGTGAACTTGTCTCTTTCACACTCATAAATTGGATTTGTAGGGACATCTATTTGGCACACATTTATCCCTTTTTAACACCAAGTAGACTAAATGTCATGAAAAAGGACATTTTTTGGCGTTAAGTTGTGATTGCATCTCATGCCCTTGCTTGCAGTATTGAGACTATATCTGGTTCTCGCTTTGCATTATAAACCGTTTTCCTCAGCAAATTTTTCATCCTCAACCAAGAAGAGACTCGTTTATATCCTTCGCAATTTGACACCCTATACCTAGGAGGGAACATTTCCCCTAGTGTCCATATCCCGCATGCATCTCCTTGCATTGAGCATAGGTATGTTCCACTGTTGGAACTAGTTTTGCTTACTTGCAACACTCATTTTCTCCTTTGTATCATAGCATTCATTTGTCTATGAAAAAACAAAAAAGATGGGCAGGAAGGGAGTATTATCTTATATTGGCAGTAGTCGTGTCACTTTTGAACATAGCACAAAGTTATTGAGTCCATATGTCATCATAATTTTGGGTTTAGCATGGCCTTAGGAAGCTAAGCTCGTTACAGAGTCTTCTCTACCGACTGGTTACTCTTCCAGTCCCTATGGAGAATTTCATTTGATGTCTCCTGCATCTCATGGTTTCATCATTGAGTCTATGCTTTTGGAGTCTTCCATATGTCTCATGCTCTTGTTCAAAGGAGGTCTATTAACCTGTGTCAGCCATTTCTCATAACTCTTGACTTTTCTTGTTGGACATACCCTCAGTTTGTTTCAGCATCACATGATACTATAGTCCTATCACGCACCATGGTCCTACTTTCATCATTGGTAGGTAACCTTGAACCCAACAATCATCATTTCATCATTGGTCGTTGATTGGGTGGTTTCCCTTGTGTTCGATGGCAAGACATCTATTCAGACATTGGTATTTGTGTAGTGTCTTGGATGCCAGTATCCTTATTGGTGGTTTCCTCGCCTTTTTCAGTAGTTTTCCTCATTGGTTTCTATTCAGAGGGTCTTTTTCGTGTATCTCTTGCACTTGGCACACACGAAATAAACACAAGGCCATTGGTTCATGAACATGTTCTTCATCCGATTTCCTCCAAATCATGAAGCTCCTTCTTTATACCTCGTGATGAATGATGAGAGATGCCTTAATGATATCCTTTTAACGGGACTCCTTCCATCGACTTCAGCTCATCTATTCTGGAAACGGGACCTAGAGTCTCATGAGTACCTTGAGGCTTGCAATCATTAGTGACAGGTTCTCTCGCCATCGACAATTGGGAATACATCAATGTCTTTTGATCGATGGATTCTTCAGGTGTTCGAAACTGACTACTTTATTCACACTTGTAAGAATGTACTCGGTGCCTTGATACCTACTTTCAATATTGGTAGGATGTCTCTCATTTGTTAATGGTATACCCCAATGACTGGTAATCAAACGATGTCTCATTATGTTCGACCTCAACTCCTTTATTCACATGATGTAGACTTGCACCCTTAGTGGATTGTGTAGAAGACTCGAAGACATCAGTATGTGGACGATGTTTTCCTGAGTTGTTGCTTCCTTTTCATTGGACCAATACCTATGTGTCTTTAGTGATCATGGGATATTAGATTGTACTCCATTGTATAACAAATATATTCAGATTGATTTTGAGAATGGTTCCACTGGGCCTTGTTCGTGACTATGAAAACCTTTGGCATGTAACTGCATTTGTATTTGCCTATTCATGGACACAAACAATTGTTTGGTATATTTTCACATGGATCTACAATGTAATTCAAATTGGCATCCATGTATGCAAAGTCAATGCAGAATGTAATGAGCAACTAGTTCTTCTAGCTAGTTCCCCATCACTCCACTTCTAGGTTGTTTATAATGTATTTCGGCCATCACAGATACTCCTCTGACCTCACACATTAGGGGCATTTGTTATAGCAAGGTTTTCCTCACCCTATGCAATCTTTCACAAAAGGCCTTTTTCCATTTCCCTATGCAGAATTTTCATCCCTTTTTTCAAAATCCCAGAGCTAAAAAATATTTTTTTCCACATGTACGCACCTTGCCTACTATACAACATGTGTATACGGAGGCTGCACCACTACAACCTGTGTACATCAGGATTTGTGCCCAAAAATGAAAATTGGTGTTGGGTTTCCATGTCACGACAGGAGATCTATGATCATTGGCCTTCCATATACTGGAAATGTTCTGACTCAGCCCTTCAATTCCATTTAAAGGGTATAAATGGGCCAATTATGAGCTATGGAAAAGAGGAGAAATAATTCAACTTTGAGAGCAAAGTTACTCTAGAGAAATTATTTACTTCATATTGAGTCTACATCCCTTTGTCCTTTAAGTATGAACACAGTGTTCATCCCCCAATCTCTTCCCTTATTGATTGAGAACTTTATTGTCTCTCTTCTATGAGCTTACCTTTGGTGGAGGATTGAAGTGGTGGAGGCCCAGCTGGAAGGAACTTAGTTTCTCGGTTCCGAACCGTGCCGACACGGAAGTCTGTAACATTTTTACTTTTTCTGATCATATATTAATAGAAATACTCTTTTCCCGTCCAATTGATATCTTGAAAATATTTGAATTATGATTCCATGGGCGTATTTGTCATGTTTATTAATCGATTATGATATTGAATGTGATAACATCATCTATTATCACCATATTCTTTATTTACTCAGTTGTTGAGGACTAGTTGCAGGTATATTTCTTTGGGTCAAGTGCTCAACGGTGGAATTCATCGAACATCTGGATGAGGTAGGCCTTTCATCTTGTCTTGCTAGCATTTTTGTTTACATAGCATACTTGAGAATAAAGTTGATTTTTTCAGTCATTCCCATATGTTGTGGTTTACCTTATCCATAGAGATATTTTCCTCGTAACAGAAGGAACATCAACATGATTCCCATGAAATAAGGTTCTTAACTAAGAAGCATCAAGAGCATTAGGGACATCTGGAATGGTACCCAACCAAACTAGTAGTCCTACATTCAACCCAGGAATGTACAAAGTGGCCATGAAAGGGACACCAACATTTCCAAATAAAGGAAAAGAAAAAGAATCCCCTTGGAAAGGGGTTCTTTGGTTGGTATCCTCAACAATGTTTTCCATGAAGATCTTATGCATAGGTTCTTCCTTTGCGGGATTGTTTAAGTCCATAAAATTCTCACACACCAACTCCAGTGAACCAATGGTATAAAAAACAACACCTATAAAGAGGTGGCTCTATGTTTCTAAGAGGAAGACTGAAAAGTCCTCATGATTGACGGAGTGGGGGGTCTACCACCTTAGGTCATAGGCCCAAAGAAATTACTTACTAAATCGCTATGGAAAACTAGGGAGAACATAGCACACCACTAAGAATAAAAACCTAAAAAGATACAAACTAAAAAAATGACCCTTCTGAATGCTTCCAACCTAGGGAGATGAAGCCTTGATCATCCAAAGCATTCACAAAGGAAAAAAATGGCTAGGAGAAGAAGTTAGCCAAACTTCCGACTGAAGTTCCCTTCGGGTGTCGCCCAAAGAATACAGAGTCTGCCTCAGGTACAACGATACACCCCTCGTAGTCATCTGTGTGTCAACCTATATAATGGAAACTAGGCAACCAATATGTAATCAATAACTAGGGGGGTACAGTCGATAACTGATCAAGTGTATGGGAAGGGTAACTAAGCCTGAAGATCCTCTTGAGGCCTAAAACTCAACAGGGCCATAATTACTCTTAGAGTACCTTGGATAGATCCAAGTGTCTCAGAGGTATGAAACAATTCAGGCCACTAAAGCTATAGGATTCACCCCCAATACACTCTCTCCCAAATGCTTTGTCGAGATCAGGATTTGATATCTCTATCACCATCCTCCACATGGCCTCGTGTTTGAATCATGTGTTAGAGGAGCTTCCCAGATTGAGTAATTACAAAGTGGATTTTTCACACCCCAGCACATAAACCTTAGTTAATTTTTGGTTGTCCTTGGAGAGTTTACCTCTCCACACCTAATACAAGGCCCTAGCCTAAGCTATTGGTGAACCCTAGAAAAAATGTTATCAATATATTTTATATTAGTTTGTTCGTTTTGGGGGATTTTATTACTCAAGGAATGGAAGTGAAAATGATGTTTTTTGAGACTCTTGCAAAAATGAAACTTATAAGAACATTGGAAAATAAAATTTACACTAATCCTTCAAATGAAAAGAGTTTCAAGGAAGAAAAATCATGAACAATCCTTCAAATTTAAAAATGCATTCTTTTCTCCTTTCAATGCAAAATGCACAATGCAAATTTCGAGTGAAACAAAAGAGCAAATGAAAGGATTTTCTTTCTTATTTTTTCTCTTGAAATGCTTTCAAGATGAGAAGAAAACACAACACTATGCTAATTTCTTTTTCTTTTTTCAAATAACAATGCAAAGAAAGAAAGAAACATAAAAGAATAGGGTTTTTTTTTCCTTCCAATCAAAGTAGAACTAACAAAATATGCTAAAATAAATTGCAAAATACACGATTCATGCCCCCCCCCAATGGATTTTGTTTTATAAATGAAACTCATTTTTCTTAAAATTCAAGCTAAAAACAAGCCAAAAAGCGAGGAAACACAAAGAGACAAGACTATTTCTATTTTTATTTCATAAATAATCTGAGCCTGCAAACTATCTCAACCCCAAACAACAAAGGCTTATGGAACTTAGGAAGACTTGAGAACCAGAAGTTTCCTGTAGGAGAGGAAAATATTTTGAAAAAATTATCCAAAAAAATAGAGACGTGTGTTGTGCACAACCAACCTATTTATGTACGTGAGATGTATATAATGCAGACTGCGTATGTACACGTGTTGTATAGAGAATAGGACACATACATTTTTGGCACAGAGGCAGACCCAGGGATCAACGCTCAAGAGAGCACCAAAAAAACCCTAACTATCGGCCCTTTCGGCAACACCTACGAAGCAGATGAAGTCTCACCTGAGGTAGAGGCAGGGGTGGTTGCAGGACTCAGATGTCTACAATTATAGCTGGGACACTGATCTATGATTATATATTTTATAGGGCACTTAGCATAGATCATTCGTCAATATTTAACCTGTATGGTACTTCGCAGATAAAATAGAGCATCACAGTGAATACTTATAATAAATATGGTTCAGTACTTAGCCACATAAATATAGGTTAGGTTCAATAGAGCAAGCACTAAGCATATTTTATATCAGATCTAACATTCATTCATATATCATCAGCACAAAGCATAACTAGATCTACTTAATCACAACAAGCACTTAGCCAAAAGGAAACAACACATTAGGTAGAAGCACAAAGAACAATACACACAGTTACCGTGGTTCACCCCCACCTTGGGGCTACGTCCACAAAGGCTTCTTTATATTATCTCGGTCAAGCAATTACAGCACAGAGTTTTAATGATCCTTACTTCACACAGGACAGAAGATCTGTGCAGCTCGCTAGATACTTCTTCCTTGCACTTCAACACAAAGCTACGACAACTTGCACTTCACTTCTCAATATCATGCACAGAGCACTTCAAGATACATCTGATCACACAGATCTAGTACTGGCACTAAGCCTTTAGCTATACATCACATAGATGTACTACTCTCTCTTCTTCTCTATTTACATTGCTTATTTATAGATCAAAAAATAGGCCTAAGCATGGGTAAACCCATGGACCGGCATCCCTTTCCCGTTACATCAACCCAAAACCCTAGAATGGACCCAAAAATAGGTCTTGCTTCCTTAATTTCTTCTTTGCGTTGCGCTCCATATTTGGCAAGCTGTCGTAGTCCCAAAAATGGTCAAATATGACCAATTACTATTCAAAACTTGGTCAAGGGCCAACAAGCCCCCAACACTCACTTGTGACTCGTCCCGAGTCACTCAAGTCTGATCAATTCCACTTCGAATGCCTCGAGCTGCTTCGACCTACTGCAGTGTGACAACCTCTCGTTTCGTAAATTCCTGGATTACTGTGTCATTGAGCGGTCCTTCCAGGCGTTGTTGTGCAGTGATGACAACCTGATCGAGTTCATCTCCCTGGATTTCAAGTTCAACAAATAGTTGGCATGCCTTCTCTTGGAGTGGTTGGATTCACTGAGAGACTTCCATCACTTTACTTTGTATCATGTGTACTTGTTGTTGGGTTTTGCGTTGTTCTGTGAACCTATTAATTCTTTAGACTGGGGTCACGGACTTCAGTTGTGCTTATAGTACATATGAATGCTTCTTTTCTTACTGGAGATGTGCCTCCAATGTATGCAATTATGGATTCTCTATGAGGGTTTCATAAGTCTGTGCACTTCTAGTGCTTAACTGCCTACATTCCAAAGCCAAGGTTTTTAACCGGTCGACTGTGCTTCGAGCAGTAGCCTCTCTTAGATCTCTTATCTCTTGGGGTGTCTCAGGTATAGTGCAAAGATCCATATCTATGATGAACTATTGGATTTGTTGGGTTACTTGTCACCTGCTGTGGAAGACGATCTTCCATATTCACTTCTATAATTGTCATAGAGTGAAGTGCTTTGTGAATCCTTTCCTGTACTTCAAGTTGCTCTGCTAGCAACTACTCCTTGCTCTGCTCTAACTGTGATTTTTCCTCCTCCCACTTTTCTTGTAAGGAAATATGCTCCTATTCTTCCTTCCTCTATTGTTCTCTGTGTGCACTCTGTTCTTGCGCCAAAGCCTGGGTGGCTTGCACTATGTCTTCTTGAGATCGTCGAAGGCGAGCTTCAACTTTCTCGACAATCTAGCGTAATTGTGTGGGATCATTTCCTATTCTTGATGTTTCTCTTATCAAGGGCACTATAGACACTACTTGGCTGGGTTGGGGTGCCTTCTGCACTTCTTTGAGTTCGCCTTTGATCCGTCTAAATAGCTCCTCCTGCTTTGCTTCTTTCTTTTTTGTGATCTCTAGTGAAACATCATTCATATCGGCAATTAAGAAGTCGAAATCATCTGGGGTAAGGGTAGTTTTAAGCGTGGTCTAGGTGGCCTTATATTTCTTTTCTGATGAGGGATTTGGTGGGGTAATCTTCCTTTTCTTGGAGGGATCTTCCTCATCTCTAGGCAGAGTAACCTCACCTTTGTTCTGCTCAAATTCTATGCCCCCTAGTTCTTCATCATCACCTCCCTTCACAGGTGAGCACGGAGTAGTATTTGTGGATGTGCTACGGATATCTTGAACTTCCACATCCTTCTTAGTCTTGCACGGTCCATGTGTATCCGGCATAGCTTCAGGGATATCCATGTCAGACATCTCTGCAGGGTCTATTGCAATGAGGAGGTCTGCCGACCATTCCTTGGTAATCTTCTCCAAGTCATCTTTTGTCAGTTTGTAATATGACTGGAGTTGTTGTTTGTGCTCATTTGTGCACGCTGTGATATAGGTGAAGTGACGGTCTGCACTGAATTTCATCAAAGGTCTAAACCTATGAAGTGTGTTGGGTGTGATGTGTGGTGTAGACTAGATGGAATTCTTCAATTGAGTGTAGTAAGCATGGAAGATGACATTGGATTGCCACTGCTTGTTCATGTCGCTGTATTACCATAGCGTACATAACTTCACGGTCAGTGGTTAGAAGGGTTCGATCTATGGAAAAGTGGCTCCCTAGGGAAGTTCCCAAGTGATAGGTATGAGCAACCAGCTAAAGTGGAATTCATACCCTTGGTCCTACGCTTTTCTATAGTCAAGCTCTAGCTGATTTATAAGGTACTTTTCCTAGTTCATTTGTAGTCCCTTCGCGCACGTCCCTATGAGGTCAACTACAAATCTGGTCACTTGTGTGGGTCTGCTCTTGCGAATTAACTTCCCTGTGATCAACTGGAAACCAAAGCACACTATTGCATTCTTAATTGAGGCTACCTTGTAACCTCACATACCTTTCTCTAGATCTCCATATGTGTCTTTTATTCGTTGGGTGAGAGCGCGATCTGCAGTCTTTCTAGGGTAAAAGTCATGTGGGTCAGGGCCCTACATGCTTAGCCCAGTGATCCGATTGATCAGAATCAGGTTCATAGTGATGTGATTGTCCAGCCATAGGTATCCTTCATGGTAGTAGGACAACAACAACCTGACACATGCATTTACTTCCTGATGACTCCCGAAATGTGGAATCTTCATTACGTTGAGGAGGGTTGACTGCGCGAGGTTATGGGTCCATTATTGCGGGAAAATATTGGGGTTATTTCCTTTTGTAATAGTCAAGTACTTGTGTGGGGATAGAATACTATAAACCTTATGATATCCAAGGTTAAAATCACTAAATTTCAGCATGGTGAGCTTCTCCTGGTCAACATGAACTGTGTGCACCCCTTTCGAGAGGTACACAGTGACCACAACATAGTTGAATTCTCTGGGTACAATGTCTCGATTCACTGTGCTGCTTAGTTGTGGGATATATTTAGGCAAGATTCTTGGGATCATTTTCACAGTGGTGAAGTTGTTTCCGAGCTTAGATCATCTTTCTGAAGGTGGTCGGGAGGGTCCTGCTCGAGTAGTGGAGGGGGAAGCTAGCATTTCTTTTGAGGATGATGCTTGTACACCTGTAGATATTCTACGCTCTGACATGACCCTCTAAGTCATTAAATCAATTAGAACTTCTTCAACAATTTTCTTAGCAGCACTGACCTCGTCCGACATACAAACTTGGGTCACCTAGCTCGGGTGAAAAACAAAATTTAGAGACTACAGTGAATAGTAAGGGAACAAGGCAATGATCTCAGGGTAAGTAAATCTCAAGTTTCATGCTCAAATTCTTAGTTAGCAAAATTTATTCTCGGTGCATGGCGCAATGAGTTAAGTAGGCAATCTCAACAACAGTCTTCTTGCAATGGACATGGGGCCTTCATTAACTCTGTTCTATCTATTCTGGTGCTATCCAATGATCTAGTGGTAACCCATAACTACTTTTCGA
Organism: Picea glauca; assembly: GCA_000966675.3. NCBI lineage: Eukaryota > Viridiplantae > Streptophyta > Pinopsida > Pinales > Pinaceae > Picea > Picea glauca. The sequence goes on from JZKD02S2014716.1 coordinate 261,678, forward strand.
CCTGTTCGAGGTGGCAATCGAATGGGTATATTGGTTCCAATGGCTATATTGCTTCGTCATGGTGAAGTATTCTATGTCGTTGTTTTGATATCTCGGCAAAGCTCCAATTCTGCAATTCTTCTTGCTGCGAAGTGTCCTCTAGAACCTCTTGTAACCTTACAGTATTAGCCATTTTCTTTCTTAACTTTCTAGCCTTCTTCCCAGTGAGCTTTGTCTCAGTAATGATTTTACCACTCTGATGCTTATCTTCCATGGTCTTAGTTACTTCGCGTTGTTGAAAGTCTTTCCTAGGGTTCCTTGATAATACTTCTTCTGTGTCAAAAATAAGTAACTCGATCTTCTACAGGTCCTCAATTGTTCTCTTAGATTCGACACCAGAGTTGCTAATATTAAATATCTGCGATATGTTCTTTTGTTCCTCAATCAAGTGCACGATCCTTCTGGTCATAAATTCTTTTAACTCATGCTTCTTCTGTTCCAAAACTATTTCTTCCTCTTTTCGTCTGGCTTGTTCTCTATCAATCCAAGGTTTTCCTATGAGAATGGTAAATGGGGTGCTATCTTCAACAAATTTAATAATCTCAAAGTTTTCCTTTGTCGAATTTCCATTGACAGTCATAGGCATCCGGGTGAGCCTTCCACATAGGTTTACTAGCTTTCCTCTGAATAAACTTGTTCCTCCTAGGGAAGGGATCATGGCAGGCTTTCCTATAGCTTCCCAAGTTATTTCTGGCATAATGTTCACTTGTGTCTCTTCGTCAATAATACAAGCAATGTCAAATTCCCCTATTCTTTCTTCGATTTTCTCCTTTTCTTTGAAGATCTCTGATAACCTAACATGTCAATGATCATTCAAGGTGTCTTTCATCTATAGCAATATATTTTCTTATTCTTTCGAGGTTTCTGCTATGATCTTGGTCTCTTGATCTCCTTCAGGGTTTTCTTCCTCCATATTCAGTTTCTCAATTCTAGCAAGCATTCTAGGGAAATCCAACACTTCATGGTCCATAACCTTACAATAGAGCCAACTAGGTTTTCTCCCAGGGAATTCCTTAGCAATATGTCCCGGTCTTCTGCAACTATAACAGAGGGTTAATCCTCTCTTTCGTTTAAATGTTCCCCAACTTCTTCTGTACTGTGCACCAAGTTCATGGTAGCTATCCTGAAAAAAACTCTGTCTAGGATCCTTCATCCACTTGTTAGTCCAGACATTCTTTCGATGCATAGGTATAACATATCTATCATTATACTTATCAGATCTATTCATATCAAACTTTCTTTCATCTAGTAATGCCCTAGTTTTGAAGCTAGGACATAATCTATCAAACATACCTAGATCCATGCTTTAGAAACAAAAAAAAAATCACTTATCTACAGAGCACAAAGCTTCCAGATCTAAGAAATTTTGACTATTCTTGCCTTTATTAGAGCACAGAGCTTACAAATCTTACCTCTTTTCTACAGATCTGACTTCTTTCTTTCAAAAATTTCCACTTTTACTTTTTTTAGAGCACAGAGCATTCATATCTCGTTTCTCTTCTTCGGATCTGATATTCCTTTCTTCATATCTGACCTTATTCCTGGTACAAAGATGCACAAGTCTAGTAAGAAGATGCGCACTAGGGAAACAAATCTACACACAGAGCTTTCTTTTGCACAACATTTATTTTTCCTCAATTCCCAGCAATCACAGTTTCATGTCCCGACAAAAGAACCATTTGTTGGCACAAGGGTAGACCCAAGGTTCAACACTCAGGAGCGTACCAACAAAACCCTAACTACCAACCCTTTCGGCAACACCTGCGAAGTAGATGAACTCTCACCTGAGGTAGAGGCAGGGGTGGTTGCAGGACTCAGATGTCTGCAACTGTAGCTGGGACACTGATCTGTGATTATATCTTTTACAGGGCACTTAGCATAGATCATTCATCAATATTTAACCTGTATGGTATTTCACAGATAACACAGAGCATCATAGTGAATACTTATACTAAATATGGTTCAATACTTAGCCACATAAATATAGGTTAGGTTCAACATATCAATCACTAAGAATCTTTTATATCATATCTAAAATTCATTCATATATCATCAACACAAAGCATAACTAGATCTACTTAATCACAACAAGCACTTAGCCAAAAGGAAACAACACATTAGGTCGAAGCACAAAGCACAATACACACAGTTACCATGGTTCATCCTCACCCTGGGGCTACATCCACACAGGCTTCTTTATATTATCTTGGTCAAGCAATTACAACACAGAGGTTTAATGATCCTTACTTCGCACAGGACAGAAGATCTGCGCAGCTCGCTAGATCCTTCTTCCTTGCACTTCAACACAAAGCTACGACAACTTGCACTTAGCTTTTCAATCTCATGCACAGAGTACTTCAAGATACATCTGATCACACAGATATAGTACTAGCACTAAGCCTTTAGCTATACATCACATAGATGTACTACTCTCTCTTCTTCTCTATTTACATTGCCTATTTATAGATTACAAAATGGGCCTAAGTGTGGGTAAACCCACGATCTGACATCCCTTTCCCATTACATCAACCAAAAACCCTAAAATGGACCCAAAAATAGGTCTTTCTTCCTTAATTTCTACTTCGCGTTGCGCTCCATCCTTGGCAAGCTGTCAGAATCCCAAAAATGGTCAAATATGACCAAGTACTCTTCAAAACTTGATCAAGGGCCAAAATACACCTCTATAAAATTTCAAAAAAAAAGAAAAATTTTGGACAGATACCTTGGGAAAGGGAAGCTGGTAGGGACCTTGAAGGTTACTAGAGACCTAGCCTGACTCATAACACTCAAAAAAATTAGAAATAAATTGAAAATAAAATCTAACCAAGATCTCCGACTAAGACCCTAGAGAGATTCCCCAATGGAGTCTCCAATTATGCTAACTGGGAAAATCCCCCTATTACTATATTGAGTCGGAATATAAGAAGAGCATAGACTTCCCTTAAAATATAGTCCTAATCCTAAGCTATCCCAAAACTAACCAAACAGAGATACAAAAGAGAAGAAGGAAGATTGGTAAGTGTACCTTAGGCCTTGACGTTCAATGTAGACTTCCTTCAAGTTTGTAGCTTCCTGAGTTGCAGGTCTCCACCCAAATTTGATCTACAAGAACACATAGGAAAACAATGTTACAAATATGAAATATCTATTTATCAATGTTGGCATTCATATATAAATGTAGATGCATTAATCAATGTAGATACAAATATGCAATGAATTGGGATAGGAAAATAACTCTTTTATTCAAAATGAATATTAAAATATTACAACCTTCTCATCAGCAGACGCTTTTCGAACCTGGTGTAGGATCCTCTTACTTCTTCTCCAAGTGCATCATTCCCATGATATCTCTCACAATCAAATAATCTCTTTGGGAAAAAGAAAGGGATTTTATAGCGAGAGAGTTGGAGGGGGAATGTTGAGGCCAAATCTCAGAAAGGGTTGCAAAGCTTGGGCTAGAAGGGGAAGGGATTTTTGCAGAGTTTCTTTGTTCTATTTCTTGTTCATGTAATGAGACCCCAAGACCTCTTTTTATATGACAAAAAGATGGTTATTCGGTTTGGGGACATGATACTATGGGTAAAATGGTTAGGAAACCATCAATACCCATAAACTCCATCGAATTCCTTGCAAATTTTTATTTTTTGTAAAATTTGGAGGTAAAAACAGGTTGTTTAGCATGCAACTTGCATATGTATGTGGGATGTATAGTATGCATCTAGTTTCTGTACATGGGGAGTAGTGAAGAAAGCGTGTACATGCTCCAAAAAATGGTTTTTTAAAGAGAGGTCCTCAACAGTAATTTGGAAAATTGTGTAAGTAGAAAGGCCAATGCCATGTATGCATAGGTAAGGCATTTTTGGGCTATAATAGGGAATGTTCATTCTTGGAAGAAACAATGTTTATGGGAGTCCTTTTATCCCTGGAGGAAATTTTGTTGCCGGAATGTTCGATCTTGGGAGAAGTCACACACCTGGGAGTGCTTCCATCCCTAAGGAAAGTACCATTTTGGAACTTTGAAACCCTATTGAAACAAAAATAAGGGAGGACCTTATGGTCCATCCAGGTCACAAGATGCTTCATCATCCACCCAATATTCCTTTTCCAACACGTTGTTTCCTTTCTTGGTGACATTAGACTTGTCAGATCTGTCACATTTGAAAGACAACATCATAATTGTCCACATTCCTCTATGGTTAGTCATACCTACCAAGTTACCATCTAACATGTTGAAGTTTGATGATAATCCAGGAGATGACTTGTCCACACATATCATGACATATCAATTGGGTTATCCATTTAACTCTTTGATGGATGACAATGTTAGACTACATCTTTTCTAATGATCCCAAATTGGTGGTGCCACAAAATGGTACATAGAACTTAAGGACGCTTCCCTTTCTAGTTTCGATAACTTGGACATGAATTTTTTGATGCATTTTCAATTACCCATTAGGTAAATTACTAGGAAAGAGCTATTGAAATCTCTACATCAAGATACACCCACTCACATTTATGATCATATTCATGAGTGGAGACGAAGGAATATAATTATCAAGGGTCAAATTCCTGAATAACTCCTCATGGAGTGGTTCAACAAATCCCTCTTTCTACTCATCGGAATGTCAGTGCTACAAAAAATCCCATTAAATTTTCCTTTTATGGGCCCCATACTGAAATTTTGATCAATTTTGACTAGCAGTGAGTGGTTCTCTAGATATGAATAGTGTTATGATACTAATAAAGGATGGATAATCTTTCATCCACAATTTTTGTTTAAATTTTTTGTACATTTTAATATTGGATTTTTTGATGATTCATTGATATATTTAGCTTCTACCTATTTCTAATTTAATTCAAGAATTAATATTTATCGACTTCCTCCCATTGGTCTTGGCTTACCTTTCGTTGCATATATCTTTTGAATTTGATGTAGTAGATAGTACTATTGGTATCAAAGTTCCTTCATCAGATGATTAATTTACCCTCCTTTCATTTCCTTCCAATATCCAAATCCCAACAACACTATCAGAATCTCCTCATCAGGTTGTCAATGTATCATGCTTTCAATTCTTCCCAAAATCCGATATCTGATAGCACTATTGGACTCTCTTCATTGGATCAATGATTGAAAGTTCTTTCAAATTTTCTCGATGTATGATATCTGACATCTAATAATATTATCAGACTCTCTTCATCAGGTTTTTCATTCACAATAATATCAATTATTTCCGATATCCAAATTATGATAGCACTATCAGAGTATGCTCATTGGAGTAGTCAGTTTCATGGCTCAATTTTTTCCCAATATCCAAATCTTCACAACACTATAATCCTCGCCTCATTGGGTTCTCCCCATCGAAATGTCACGTTATCACTGTTTCACAATTTTATTGATATCTAAATCTTGAAGACACTATTGGACTCACTCCATCGTATTTTCATGATATAAATTTTTACCAATGTCATTACTCACCTGTGTACTTCTCCCTCATGTTATACGTTTCACATTTGGATACATTAATTGTAGGGGAGAGAGTTGGTAAATGAGCACTATAAGCCTAAATTCACGCATTTTCATGGTTATTTTTTGTCTGTGTGAAGCAAAAGTTGAAACAAAAGTTCTTTAAAGCCTCTTCTAGAATTTTTGGGAATTCCTTTGTTGATTTTGTTCATGTTACGGGTAAATGGAGTCATTAATTATTAATATAACACTATTTGTTATACTTTGAGTATAACAAGAAAATTCACCTCTTTCACAAAAACCCATAATATCATTTTAATTGTGAAAGAGCTCGGAACCCAGAGATGTCCAAAGCTCATAGGTGAAGGGGGAAACCTATTACAGAGGAAGTTTCTACCCAGGAAAGAAAGAGAATTTCTTACTATTAACAGATAATCATCTCATTGGGGTTAAAGGTTTCCCCACCTATAATGATATGTACATAATGTTTATCAATGAATATTTCCCAATGGAAGACGAAGACCCAGCGATCTATCAAAATATTAGAAAGAGTGGGCTATATACAATAGCGACAAGACCCAATATCTTACCCTACAATGATGCTATCAAATGGATTTGATCACATGTAGAACCAAAGTCGGCTTCCATTATTAATGATGCATGAAACCCTATTTATTCATTAAGGCTAGATGATACACACATTATGTATAAGTTGTCAAATCTGAATGCATTCTTAAACAAATAGTTCTTGGATGCATTTAGTGATGAGAACCCCGATCTAGTTGATATGAATAGGGATTGGTGGGGTGATTATAGACCCTTTGCTTAAAAAAACAAGATATTGTACCAAATACAATAATTCAAAGAACGATATCAGCTTCTAGTAGAAATTTTTTGCAGGATATATGATGAAGAAGGGTCTACCCACTTCAACCTTGAGTGGGTGCCACTGACACACTATGTAGTTGAAGAAATGCAGGTGTTCAAATGGGATAAAAAATTGTCTATCAACATCCTCAAAGCAATCAAAGAAGATCCATCCAACAAAAAGCTAGGTTTTTATATGTCTTCCTACTTAGTTGATGATGTATGTTTGTCGATTTCATTTCTTTTAATGGGTTGGAGTTGGAACCTCGATATGCCCCATATGCATGTATATTGTTCATAACTATGGGAATTCAATTTCAAGAAATATTTTTATTATATTTGTGATAATTTCATGGCACCCTTGTTCCATTCCATATTCAATTAGCCACCCCCGATATTGTATAAAGAAGTTATAGAATCCCTCAAATAAATAAGGAACTAGTACATGGAAAAACACTACACATATATCAAGATATTTGGGTGCACCTATGCCTCACATTTTCTCCCTAAATATTTCCCAGACATATTGGTTATCAAAGATATTTCTTTCCATACCTTTGATACGAGAATCACCTCCTATCTATCTGCAAATTCAAAGAAAACATGGCCAATATTTCTTATTAAATTGGGAAATTTCTCATTATTAAATGCTCCTCATGCAAGGAAGGAAGCTACATCTCTCAAATAGCTTAGTATATGTATATTTCTAGGAATCATGACTGAAGAGGTGTTGTATAATGGCATATCAAAGTTTTAGTATTATCTCCCAGTTACACTCATGATATTAACAATGAAGATATCATCTTCCAAGGTGCCATGCCATATGAATATGTGTTTGGTAACATATAAGATAGAAAATAACAATAAAAATTACAAACTAATCAAGAATAAAGAAGAAATATGGTCCATTCCTAGAGAGAACAAATTCTGGAAGGTGATCAAGAACAAGATGAAGACCAAAAGTAGGCTCAGGAAAAGAAAGAAGAAGAGTTGATGAAAAAAGATTTGGAAGCATAGGAACAAATAAATATAAAGAATAAGCAAGAGGAGGAGGCAACTTGAAAGGATGAAGAAGAAAATAGAAAGATAGAGGAAGAGGAAAATTAAAAGGCATAAGAAGAAGGGAAAATGGAAGAGAAAAGGAGAAGAGGTGAAGAAAAAAAGAAAGAGGAAGATGTAGCCCAAAAGGTTGCAAAGGAAGAAAAGAAAAAGAAAGAACAAATAGAATCTAGAAGGAAAGCAAAGGAGGCAGTTGAAGAAGTAAAGATTAAACAAAATGAATTGCAACATGTAGAGGCTGAGAAGATTATTCCTTCTACCAGTCCAGGAATAGGTCCAAGTAGAACACATGGATTGACACCACTAGGCTCTCCCATCAACCCTAGAACCCCATTATGTATCATACCAACTGACTTCTCTTATTCATCTTCACAGATAAATGATCTTCGTGATGAAGTAGTATCCTTGGGGGATTATTTATTTAGCAAATATCGCAGTAGTATTTCCAAAAGGGAATAAAAAAGGAAAAATATTGGAGAGACCCCCATAAAGGAATAATAGGACAGAGTGATTGTATGGAATCTAGGTAAAAAATATCCTCAAGAGAATGCAGTATACACTACCTCTGCTTTGAGCACCTTTGTAATTGAAAAAATGATTATTGTTAGTAAACTCAATGCTACATTGGATATATATAATAAGAAAAAGGTATTGGTTTTAGAAGACCAATTGAAGCAACATAGGAATCAGATGGAATATGAATTCAAGTAGTAGGTCAATGAGAAGGATTGAAAACATAAAGTTGAACTAAAGGCCCTGAAGAAGGAACATATACATTATATTCAAAGGTTGAAAGTAGAACACTAGGAGAATATCACACTCTCTGAGTAGTAGAGACTAAAAATTATAGAATATGGAGCCAAAGTGAAAACTCTTGAAGCTAGATTAAAAGAGAGAAACAAAGCTATAAATGCATTAAAATTTATGAAATAAGAATCCTTGAAAGAAAATGAGGCACTAAGGGAAGCTCATAAGCGATTTTACACTAAGTTGGATGAAATCCAATAGTGTCATGGTGACTTAACAAATCTGTCGTATCAGGTGCAAGATCAAATAGATAAAAATAAAAATTCACGGGATGAATTTGATAAGGTTGTGGACTGGAAAAAACTTTATGACGAGGCTCCATCAGTCTCCCAAGGTTTGACCAAAGAGAGAAAAGAAAAACCCAAGTATTTCTAGATACTTGGAAGGCCTCTTATGAAGACATTGAAGAAACTGTTGGAATAGACACCAAATCTTGTTTTAGGCTATGTAACTCAACATATGGCATATTAGAGAAATTTGGCATGCCAACAATGGATGAATTAAACCAAGAAATGCCCATCAAGTTACAAATTGAAGAGATGGAACATATCAGAGATGACAACAAAAAATCCATTAAGCAAATCAACAAAATTAATAAATAGGTTTTTGATAGCTTTTTGATAAGACCAATAAAGTTGTCCATTATCTCCAATGCTTACATCCAGAGGATGAAAAATGATTTGATGCAAGAGGTTGTTGAGAAAATATATGACAAAGAATTGTAGGTTGAAAAGATGAAGCTAGACCAAGTTGAAGAAATTTCCAAATCCCATAATGTATGGATGGCCTATCGAAGAGGTGTAATTGTAGAGAAGTCTTGATAATTGGTTATGTAAATTGTAAAATCATTTTGAAAATTCCCATTATTTTGTAATGAAAAAGAAGAGTCCTAAAATGTAATAAAATGACAAAAGTATGAAATTGGAACGAATGTAACTACTATAGGAGCAGTTATAGAAGTTGAAAAGGATAATTTCATTCTATAAAAAAAAGTTCTTGTAATAAGGGAGGGACTTTTTTCCCAATATGCCAATGTAATATTCTTATTGCATTTAATAAAGGACAAAAGGACTATTCAATAACCATTGATTGTATTCAATTGTGATATGGGATTTTCTTCATTTAAAATTGATGTTCATTAGTTATATGAGTGTTGATTCATATGAATTTATTTTGTGTATGTTTTTTAATATCGCTGATGATTTCATGGTTGTTATTGGATGAAATGGAAATGTTTCAGTTTTAGTTATGACTTTTTATTCACTATCTCCATTTCATTGTTGGTTTAACATATTGTTGATTATGTGGATTCTTTCAAGTGATTGGTAAAATATTTTAATTTTCCTTCGATCCTTTTAGATTAACTCGTGCTCATGATAGGTTAAACTGATAGATAGGTTAAAAAACACAAGTTTTGTTTTTAGAAATTAGCTTTTGAATTAGAATAGTTGACATAGGTAGATTTGATTTCCTTCCTACTATTAAAAGTCTAAATGGAAATTGGTCCCACATATCGAATCATGATAGGTTAAACTGATAGATAGGTTAAAAAAATAGGTTTTTTTTTAGAAATCAACTTTTGAATTAGAATAGTTGACATAAGTAGATTTGATTTCATTCCCTACTATTAAAAGTCTAAGTGGAAACCAGGCCCACATATCGGTCAAAGTATTATATCCCAAATGAGAGTGAGTCTCGTTGGGAATCACCATCGAGTATTCTCCCTTACTGATTCACTTAGTACATTTCAACCCATCAACACCCACCAACTTCTATTCCCACATGTTAGGGTCCTAACCCGCACATAGATAGATCAATATATTCGGATGTAATAAAGGTCAATATTAATAAGGCCTTTCAATAAAATAGAATAAGGCGGATGTAAGAAGACCTAATAGAAGCTTCCGATTCTAGAAGGATCTTCCTCTAGATGCTTCTCTTGATAGACACATTTAATATAAATAAGGGTCGAGGGTATGAAAACCCTAGCTTGGAGATTATTGTAACAGAGCACTGCTTGACTGGAGGTTGCCCCCTCAAAGAGGCCCGTGAACATTGCTTTTTGAATCAAAGTGCTATTTTTGTTGTTGTTCTTATATCATTTATTTGTTATTGTCGAGATTATGCTAGTTATATTACTATTATTCTGCCATTTCTAGAATTTTATTTTTGTTCTACATATTTATTATATCTGGTATCTTGCAAGTGGTATCAAAGCACTTTCCTTGGCAGAAATTGTGGGAATTTTTTTCAGGGTAGAGACGTATTCTGGTGTCTTTAAGCCACAAAGATCTGTTTTTACACGCATAAACCCACGGTTGAGGGATTCATACATGCAAGGAATACAAGTGGTTCTTAAGAGCACATCTGTTGGCCACCCTTGCAACCTCTGTTGGTACCCCTTTGAGTGGTAGCGCATCAGACAACACCTGTGTACAGATTGGCCTAGATTTCCTGAAGCCCTCTTTAGATAAACCTATCAACCGCCGGACTGCTATAGTGTCACCGAGAACAACACTCGGGAAGATACTCTCTAGTACCTGGGTAGTCGGGTAGTATGGCTAAGGGTATGTTCTATCCTCCTTAGTTAGTTCCCTAAGATATTGGGCCGAGTACTACTGTTGGACCCCACACGTATATCAAAGAGTTATAGCACGGGGCAAACCCTTGTTTGTAGAACCCTGGAATACCTAACCCTTGGGGGACAGAAACATAAATAAATTAAAACAAACCAGATATATTGCCATGCAATTGTGTTTAGGTTGCCAAGTAAATACACATTTATTTCTGGTTAATCATTTGGGGATTTCATCACTGTAGTATTCTTCAGACTAGAGTATAACTCCGCACGTGTAAAAAAAAAAAAAGAAAAAAAGTCTGGAATTTGTTTCACCATTATTTGAGACCTATTCCATTGGATTCATCTCTTCGCCCTTATCACATTCATCCATATCATTTTTTCTGCAAAATTTTTTACCCGGCCCACCCCTTTTCAGTTCACCCATCCTCATGGCCCATACCCGTAGCCAAGATCTCGAAACTCGCTTCAACACCTTGCAATCTAGTTTCCTCGAGACCCAAAAAGAAGTGAAACAACTCAGTGCTACTGTTGCCTCCATCGATTCATCCATCAATACAACCATAAATAAAACCATGCAGTCCTCAATGGAGGAAGTCCAACAAGAACTGACCACCCAACTTGAATCTATCTTTGCATCACTCTGCACCAAACTAAAGATCCCTACAGATGACCCTTTCTCTGAAGCACCTCCAAATATCGAAGGCGAATATTCCTCCCATTCCCATACCTTTCAGCCCCATCACTTTCAATGTGACCTACGCCTTCCATAGGTGGATGTGACCAAATTTGATGGCTCATACCCCACTAGTTGGGTAACCCAAATGGAACATTATTTCTCTTTATACGACATCACAGATGACTTGGACAAACTCTGGTATGGTGTTCTCCATCTAGATCAAGAACATTGGCAATGGTGGCAATGGAGAAAAACTTCCCATCAAGGGTATATTGCTTGGACCTAATTTGTGACTGAACTTTATGAACACTTTGACAAGGACACCAACCATTTGGGCCGTTTGACAAAGTTGAAACAATCCGGCACAGTAGGAGACTTCATAGCTTCCTTTGAGCGCCTAGCTTTTCGAACATGGGGCATGACTGATGCTTTCTTTTGAGAGTGTTTTATCAGTGGCCTCAAGGAGAAGATTCGGGCCCATGTCCTCATGGCTCAACCCTCGAGTTGGGTGGAGGCTACAAAAAGAGCTAAAGAAGAACAATAGGTTGTATCCTCTCAAAACCGAATACCCTCCTTTATCCCCTGCCCTTAAATCGTCACTCCCACTACTCCCTCCACCCCATTAAAGATCCAAAAATTGACCAAGGCTGAAATGGTTGAACGCCAACTCAAAGGCCTTTGTTATAATTGTGATGACAAATATTTCCTGGGCCACAAGTGTAAGGAAAAAAATATTTTTATGGCCATCTCTGAGGATATTTCGGAAGAGGATGTTGAAACTCCCCTTCTATCCGAGTCACTTGAAATCACTGACATAACCCCTCCCTCAGACCCTCTTGAAGTAGAACTCATCATTTCCCTCAATGCTCTCACTGGCTTCTCCGCTCCCCAAACCCTCAATATAATTGGTTACATCAAGCATCGAAAGGTCATCATTCTTGTTGATAGTGGAAGCACCCATAATTTTATTCATCGCCGCATTGCCCAAGAAACTCATTGCTACATCCATGCTGTCAACAATTTCCAAATCATGATTGCCAATGGTGGTTCCATGAAATGTGGAGGGCATTGTGAAAATGTGTGTCTCCAAATTGGTGACTACCACCTAAAATCCCGTATGTTTGCTATCGACATGGGTGGTTGTGACATTGTGTTGGGTGCAGACTAGCTAAGAAATTTGGGTCCCATTCTCATGGATTTTAAGGCATTAACCATGCAATTCGACCAAGAAGGCCACCAATATAAATTCCAAGGCATCACTGCTGGTTCACCTGAGGTCATTAGTTCCCATTGCATGGAAAGGCTAATCAAAAAGGTCATTCTGGTGTCATTGCCAAACTCCATGCCATACAAGAAACAGAGACACCCCCGGTGCCGCATGACCTCCAAGTCCTCCTTTCTAAACATCAAATGGTATTTTCCACTCCCCAAGGACTCCCTCCTTCCCACGGTTTTCATGATCATTCCATTCCCCTTGTACCCGAAAGATTTCCTCCCAATATCTGTCCATATCGCCACCCCTTTTCACAAAAAAATGAAATTGAGAAAATGGTCTAGGAACTCCTTAATGAAGGCATTATCCACCCTAGTACAAGCCCTTACTCTTCTCCTGTAGTCATGGTACTAAATAAAGAAGGTTCTTGGAGAATGTGTCTTGACTTCCGTGCCCTCAACAAACTGACCATTAAAGAAAAATTTCCCATTCCTGTCATTGATGACCTCCTGGATGAATTGAGTGGTGCCCAATTCTTTACTAAACTTGATATTCGCTCGGGATATCACCAGATACGTATGAAAGAGGAAAACATTCCCAAGACAACCTTTCACACTCATGAGGGCCACTATGAGTTTTTGGTCATGCCCGTTGGCTTGTGTAATGACCCCTCCACCTTCCAAAGCCTCATGAATCATGTCTTCCATTCCTTTTCTCCATCATTTTGTCTTAGTTTTCTTTGATGATATCCTCATCTATAGAAAAACCTAGACAAACCATCTTACTCATGTGGATCAGGTTCTCCATCTCCTCTCTCACCACCAAGTTTTCCTAAAACAGTCTAAATGTGCTTTTGGTGTCTCAGAAGTAGAATACTTGGGTCATCTGGTTGGCAAGGATGGCATCAGGGTGGATCCAAAAAAGATTGAAGCTATGCAAGACTGGCCGCACCCAAAGACTCTCAAAATATTGCGTGGATTTCTGGGATTAATAGGGTATTATCGCAAGTTTGTTAAGAACTACAGAAAGATTGCAACACCTCTCACTGCTCTCCTAAAAAAGAACTCTTTCACTTGGACTCCAGCCGCTGCTCAAGATTTTCAAACCTTGAAGATGGCCATGTGCACCACTCCGGTTCTGGTCCTTCCTAATTTCACAAAGACCTTTGAGTTGGAATGTGATGCCTCAGGGAAAGGAATCGACACTGTCCTTATGCAAGAGGTTTGACCTTTGGCCTTCACCAGCAAGCAACTGTCTGAAAGGAATCTGGGCAAACACATTTATGAAAAGGAAATGTTGGCTATTTTGCATGCTATTGATCTGTGGCGCCCTTATCACTTGGGGAAACAATTCCAAATTAAGACCGACCATCAAAGCCTCAAGTACTTTATGGAACAATGCATTTCCTCCCAGGAGAAACAAAAATGGGTGACTAAGCACTTTGGATATTATAATGAGATCATTTACAAGAAGGGAAAAGACAATGTAGTGGCATATGCACTCTCCCGAAAATATGAAGAAGAAGGATCCCTTTTTTCTCTTTCCTTCATGGTACCCGATTGGCTCCAAGTTATGCGCCATGAATGGCTTCAAGATCCCAAAAGTTCACATTTGATCCAAAAATTGTAGACCAAGGCTCCGGCTCCCCCAAGGTACTCTTGGCTCCAGGATGAGCTTCGCTATAAAGGCCATTTGTATTTAAGTAAAAAATCAAAGCTTAAATCCACGGTACTTTCTGAGCTTCATGCTACACCCATAGTGGGGCACTCAGGGTTCACCAAAACATATGACAGGGTCAAACGTTCTTTTTTCTGGGATGGTCTGAAATAGGACATCCATAATTTTGTCACTGAATGTGAGGTGTGTCAACGCAACAAGGGAGAAACAGTCAAATCTCCAGGCACACTACACCCACTTCCTATTCCACCTGTTATTTGGAAAGATATCTCTATGGACTTTATTACCGGCTTACCCAAATCAGGGAATAAATTAGTCATAATGGTGGTTGTGGATCGCCTTTCCAAGTATGCTCATTTCTGTGCTCTTCAACACCCATTTACTACATCCATGGTGGCTCAAATTTTCATGGACCAGGTATTCAAGCTTCATGGCATGCCACACTCTATTGTTTCTAATCGTGACCCAACTTTCACAAACAATTTTTGGCAAGATCTGTTTAAGCTATAGGGCACCCAATTGCATCTCAACACAACTTATCATCCCCAGACTGATGGTCAAATGGAAGTTGTCAACAAGTGTTTGGAAACATATCTGAGGTGTTTTTCCTCTGAAAAACAACATCAGTGGGCTCAATGGTTACCCCTAGCCGAATGGTGGTACAACACTTCCTACCATACAACTACTCGCATGACTCCTTTTGAAGCGGTATATGGATAGAAGCCACCTTCAGTTCTCTCATACTTATCGGGTACCTCGAAGGTCCAGGTGATTGACCAAACACTTACAGTTTGAGAGGATATTCTTCGTACCTTTAAAGAGAACTTGGTCATGGCACAAAATAGCATGAAGCAACAAGTAGATCAAGGTCGCTCTGAACGTCAATTTGTAGAAGGGGATTAGGTGTTTCTGTGACTGCAACCATACAAGAAAACTTCCCTCAAGGTCGAGCATTGTTAGAAGCTAGCGCCCAAATTTTATGGTCCTTATACAATTCTCAAGCATGTGGGACAAGTTGCATATCAGTTAGCTCTGCCCAGTCAGTCGAAGCTACATATTGTTTTTCATGTTTCATGCTTAAATACGGTGATTGGAACTAGGTGCCAAATTCAAACCAACCTTCCGGAGTTAGCTGAAGAAGGATCCATTTGGCTATAGCCAGAAGCAGTTTTGGACCAGCGAGAGCATCGCTTGCATCAGAGAACCATCAAGGAAGTGCTAGTCCAGTGGAAAGATACGACTCCAGCAGATGCCACTTGGGATCCATCTACCATTCTACAATAGTTTCCACATCTCAAGCCTTGAGGACTAGGCTATTTTTAATGGGGCGAACATGTTAGGGTCCTAACCCGCACATAGGTAGATCAATATATTCGGATGTAATAAAGGTCAATATTAATAAGTCCTTTCAATAAAATAGAATAAGGCAGATGTAAGAAGACCTAATAGAAGCTTCCACTTCTAGAAGGATCTTCCTCTAGATGTTTCTCTTGATAGACATATTTAGTATAAATAAGGGTCAAGGGTATGAAAACCCTAGCTTGGAGATAATTGTAATAGAGAACTTCTTGACTGGAGGTTGCCCCCTCAAAGAGGCCTATGAACATTTCTTTTTGAATCAAAGTGATATTTTTGTTGTTGTTCTTATATCATTTCTGTGTTATTGTGGAGATTATGCTGGTTATATTACTGTTATTCTACCATTTCAAGCATTTTATTTATGTTCTGCATATTTATTATATATGGTATCTTGCACCATTACCCAAACTACTCCGACTCCCATTCAACCCTCTAAGGTGAATTCAATGCAATCCACGCAATCGAAGAATCCTCAGCAAGATGGGGAGAAGAAGAAGAATAAAAGGAAAAATTATAACAATGAACATGGATCCCCTCAAGACCAATACCATACTAGGGGAGGCATGAAAGAGAAGAAAAATAGTAGGTTCCATTGCACAATATATTGTGAAGACCATCCCACTCATCAATGTCCCAGGAAGGATGAAATTCATCTCTACCTTTCCCAACAGAAGGCTTCCTAGCAGCTTGTTATCTTAAATCATCCTAATTCTCCCCGAGCCACAACAAATTATTGTGTCAAATCCTGCTCCTCTGCAAGGGGGCTTGGGAGTTACTCCTCAGTTTGAGGGTTTTTCCTCATCTTCTAACATTATGATGTGTGACCAATTATTTTCCTTACAAACTAGAGCATGTAACTACGATACTCCCGAGGTAAGTTCTACAAAGTAGGAGCTCACTTCCTCTTCCATTCTTGGTGTCCCTCGCCAGATAGATAATACATCCTTTGAAACATTGATTCATCGACCCAAGGGTATTCTTTTATTCACGATGCACAATTTGAATACATTGGCTGCCCACAACTATAGTATTGTGGAATACTTGTCCCAAGCATGCACCATGTGCCATGTTTTCTTCAGAAGTTCTATATAGTTTCCCCATGCATTATAAATATTCATTATTCTCAATAGGTGGAGTTGATTTACTCAGAGTCCAATTTGATTTCATTTGACATTTACCAAGCTCATAATCTTCTTTCCCACCAAATCAATTTTCATATTAAAGTGAGAGCACATGGGAAAAACATCTTCCACACAGTGGTTGATGAAGGTGCCTTGACTTGAATTATGTCCATGCATGTTGGAAATACCTTGTCTCTCCAAAGCTCGACCCTTATAACACCATGTTGAATTCCTTTGATGGAAATATTTTCAAACCTCATGGTATTATCGTCACATTTACCATTGAGTTAGGTGGCAAGACTCTCTTTGTTGAGGTGGAGGTGGTTGCCATTTTTCTACTTGTGCACACTTGGTTCTATGTGATGAGCATTGTTGTCTCATCAATATTTAGGGTCCTTTTCTTTCCTCACCAAGGAAATATCATTATGATCAATCAACTTGCATTTTTTACCCCAGACCTTAGAACCAATGTGAGTTATAACATACTCTTTTTCGGTGATTCCTAGAATGCTCACGTGAGTGTTGGTTTGGATATGTTCAAATATTCCTCGCTAATGGGTACATTTTCCCTTCCCTCACCACCTATTGCTACAAATATTTCTCTGATCAATATGATCTATTCATTTACCAATGAATCCCTTGGGTATTTTGATCCTTAGGTAGTTCCTTATCCAGAGAAATTCAAGTCTTTCAGATCCAATATGTTTCTCAAAGAAGTTGAGATTTCCTCCAAAATGATCTCATCAGCATCAGTTGACACTAGTTAGAAACTCCATCCTCATATGGAGTGTGATCATCCTACTCCACCCACAGGGGTTTTTGACACTCCGAGTTCACATGATTTCGTATATATCAGGTTTCCTTTGGATAATGCCATCCTAGATGTCATGGCTTCCATATTCGAGCCCAAGGATGAGGTGACGCATCGATCATATTTTCCCTATTTAGAATTGATGAGAGTTTACATGATGATATCTTTAGGGGCCTAGCCCTGCTAACCCTCAAATAGATAGAATAATAAGTTTTTTATGTAATAAAGGCTGACATTAGTAAATAAGGCCTATGTAATAGTGTTATGTTGGCATCTCCACACATTTTTTTTTACCTTTTAAAATCAACTAAGAAAAATCCTTGTGGCTACCTATGCTTTGTCGCAAGTATTGTTGTTTGAAGGTAAATTGTTGACTATAAGAGGATTGTGTTGATTGTTATTTTTCTTTCGTTTTCATGCTTCATTCATGACTTAAAGCGTGAATGAAGCATTATGATCGTGATGCGAAATGTATCTAAGGTTTATGTCTCAAGAAGGGTTGATTTTCTTACAAGTCTTTTGTTGAGTATTGGTTGCTTTGAAGTATACCATATATCAATAAAACTTTTGTTGCTCATTCTATTATGATATATACCTTTAGTTTTTGTTAATACACCAAGAATTGATTGCAACTAGACTACATTTACATTTCATTGTGATTCTTGGGAGACCTTTTCTTGTCATTATGCTTTGGTTTGCAAAAGATCTCTTCTCCTAACCTTAGAAAATCAACTCCACCCTTCACACAATGATGAAATTTGAATGCATTCGGTCATACTCTGTACTCTGTTGGAGGTGGAAGTCTGAAATTGACAGATCCATCATTTCAAGTTAAGTCTTGGGCTTCATTCTATACTCTTGGAAATTCATTAGCAAAATGCCTAATTTTCGTATGAAACCCCTCATTCCTTCATTTAATCGCATGAGAGTATTGTTCCTTTGGTTCTTTCCCTGGTCTCTTTTGTTTTAAAAACCCTTCATGCTTACAGTGATCTCTATCTACCTTTGTGACTATTGGTCTGAATACATATGGCCCCCGTCATCCGTGTCGAACCAAATGGCTCACAAACCCTACTTCTATATGACGACGCAAGTGAAGACCTTAAGAGTCAAGGCTGGCTTGAGTTTCTCAAGAAATTTCAAGGTTACAACTTGCAAACAGCCCAGGATTTCTCCCTCTCTTTTGATGGCTGCTGATCCAAAGTAGGTGATGTTCAAATCGAAATCACCGAGGAATTTTTGAGCAAGGAAAAGGGTCTTCCACTTAATGGGAAAAAATGGTTTAAGAATTCCAAATTGGAGGAGGTGCCCTAGATTTTGTTCTTTACCTCTCGGAAAATCCAGTGCTGTGATAAAGGTATGCCTATATCTCTGTTAAAGACTAGGTGGCACAGGTTATTGGCAATCTTAAGACAATTCGTTACATGTGAGGATCACTTCGACCTCGTTTTTCTTTACCACATAAGACTGTTAATGAATTTCATTGGTTTCCAGTTGAACATGCCATTTTACTTATTCAGAATTATATATAAAATGGCTAAGAGGTATAAAAGGTAGAGGTTGAATTCCATTTTATTCCACCATGAGTTGATTAGGATGTTGTTAGTCGATCATTTGAAGTTGCAGGGCCATGATTGGGATACTTTCCTCTCTCACAATGGCTTTGTAACATCCAACCCTACAGAGGTTCCTGTGGTTGATAAGCCTATGCTTGAAAAACCCCCTATCCCTTCCAGCGACAGACCGATTTTATTATCCAAAGAACCCTGTGATAGGTTCGCCCTCGATGAGCCTATGTTTGAGTAGCAGGATGTTGATCCTAGGATCATTAAATATCCTGAGCATGAGAAGGATGTGTAATTTAATACTGTGGAAGAGAATGACAATAAAATCTCACACAAACTATCCAGGAAGAATCCAGACTTAGCGTTTGTTAACAACAGAGATGGGAGTTTGATATCAAGGAGTTTGAGGAATAAAATGAAATGTCATGTCAGCTCGATCAAAGCGATCGAGGTCCATGAGAGCTCCATGATCCGGATTATTTTCGGCATGAAATGAGAACGAAGATATAATAAAGAAATGTACAGAGATATTGCAGATATTCAATAATATAACAGAAATGTATCAGAGATGCAACCATAAACATAGATATACAGTAATACATTATTTCTATTAATCAGAGAAATGTACAGAGACAGTAAAAATACAGAGTGAGAGACTCGCTAGAATGGTGACATATTATCTCTGAGAAGAGATGTGACGGCTACTCTCATTCACAAGAAGATGATTACAATGAGGCTCGGAAGGCATTTTTACAATAGACAGGAATGCCAAAATTCCTAGACATCCAAAAACCTAATCCTAGGAGATGAAGCGCCAAAAGTCATGTGGGCCCCGTTTGGGTAAGTTAGTACATCAACTTCCTGGGGTCGTAACTTTTGCATACGATCTCTGTTTTAGGCGTGTGATAGCTCGTTGGAAAGGTATCATTGAGGAGATTCATTTTGGGGGCTCAATCATGCCTTTGGATATCATTGAAAACCTATATCTAGAAAAACCTTCATTTAGGCCCTCAAAATCGCCCCAGAAGTTAAAACTTGCTAAAAATAGTAAATTGCCAAAATTGCCAGAAAGCCGTTTTGAGCCATTTGGAGAAGGTGGGTGGCCACTGATATCCACTTGGATCAATCCTCTCTCCTTAGGAAGCAATGGTCTCCATTGCGTTGAGTTCCCGGGGGAGAGGGGAAAGCGATTGCTGAATCTAAATCTTGGTGATCTACTTGCCTTGCTGAAGAAGTGGCGTTGCTTAGCTTGTTGAAGGCTATCACGAACCTTTGTCTAGAAGGTTTGGACCTTTTTAACCAGTCTGGCTATTTTAGATGACTGTGTGCAGAAGGAATCTTCGTGCTTTTCTACAACCTTGTCGACCTACTTCTATTGGATAGAAGGTGATTGGGCCGAAGCTTTGGTGGTTGCAGTATCCTTCTGTTCACCCTTTGAACAAATTGTGGAGAAGATGAATTTTGTAGTATGAGATACTACCTTGCAGCACTGTTTAGGTGGGGAAGTAGTTGGAACTATCTCTGGTATCCTATAGATATGACTCCTATGTGTAATAATGACACTACGAGGTCGAGACTCATAGATAGCATGGCGTTTCCACATATATGGCTGGCCCAAGAGAACATCACAAACATTCAGTGGGGCAACATCACATAATACTTCATCCTTGAAGGGTTGGATGCCGTATGACAATTGACACTATTGGCTGACACGAAGATCTCGTCCTTGGTGAAGCCACCCGATGTTGTATGGTTGCGGGTGTGGTGTTGTCGACAATCCCAACTATTTGACGACCTCTGATGAGATGAGGTTCTTCTGGCTTCCACTATCAACAATAAAATGCAGCAGGGTCCCCTTCACCCACATCTATGAATGAAAAAGGCTCTCCCCCTCTTCTGGATATGTTGGTTCTTTTGGTTGAATTGTTGCGGTCGCGACAATAGCAGTGGGGTCTGCGTCGATGATTTTTCTTTTACCAGTATTTTCAGAATCAGATTCTGAATCAGGGTTCGACTCCTTGTCTTTGAGCTCGGCCACCAATGACTATTTTGAGGGACATTCATCGGTGTTGTGCCAGGGGATTTTGTGGAAATCACACCATTTTCCAGTGTCCTTCTTTTTCTTCCCGTGACCCTTCTTTTCTTGTGGCTTGGAATGGTTTTCAGGAGACTGTTTGTTAGGGTTGTCTTTATCATACTTTGGTTGTTGTGGATTTGCAGACCCGAACTCACGTTTGTTCTAGTGCTTAAATTTCTTCTTGATTTTAACAACATATCGATAGATAGCACCTAGTGATGAGATGTCCAAAAAATCCATTTCAGTTTGGATGTATCTGTGTAGAGCCCCACGGTATTTCAGAACCAAATTTTGTTCGGAGTCTTGGATACCCAAATTGGTGCGCAAGGTATGGAAGCTATTGGTGAACTCTGAAACTCATTGGCCCCTCTCTTGCCGCAGTGTGGTCCATCTAATATATTGGTACTCATAGTTTCCAACAGGGTAGTACTGTTCCTTTACTGCATCCATAAAAAAATCCCAAGTGGGCTCGGCTCCGTATATTCCAGACCCTTCTGTGGAACTCTGCTCCCAGTAAGTTTCCCACCAATGTTTTACATGGGGGAGAGACTTAAGGAGTGTGAAGGTGATATTTTCCTTGTCGAAAAAATTATGAACAGAGAAATAACCTTCTAGTAGATTTAACCATTTATCTAGGGCATCTGCATCTATTTGACCTTCAAATACGGGAATGTCAAAATTAACCTGTACCTTGAAAGGTGAGGTGCCTCCAAAGTGGCTACTTGATGAGGATGCACCTGAAGCTATCGGTAGGCATTGAAGGATGTGGGAAAAATTCTCCATCATTCTGTCCCTCTGTTGCGTGAGAGCTTGCTCAAGCAACAGATTGATAGGATCGTGTGCTCCATCGTTTTTCTTTTCTTCCGCCATTGATGGTTTCTTGGGTGTGCGAGAGCGATTTTCCTCAAGAGAGACAAGCTTGAGACCCAACTTGCTATACTCAGACCTTGTCAAAGACATGCACTGAAAATGATCAAGAGCAGCCTGCTCTGATACCACTGATCCGGATTATTTTAGGCAAGAAATGAGAGCGAAGATATAATAAAGAAATGTACAGAGATATCGCAGATATTCAATAATATAATAGAAATGTATCAAAGATGCAACCATAAACACATATATACAGTAATACATGATTTCTATTAATCAAAGAAATGTACAGAGACTGTAAAAATATAGAGTGAGAGACTCGCTAGAATGGTGGCAGCTTATCTCTGAGAAGAGATGTGACGGCTACTCTCATTCGCAAGAAGATGATTCCAATGAGGCTCGAAAGACCTTTTTACAATATAAGGGAATGCCAAAAGTCCTAGACATCCAAAAACCTAACCCTAGGAGATGAAGCGCCAAAATTCATGTGGGCCCTATTTGGGTAAGTTAGTACATCAACTTCCTGGCGTCGTAGCTTTTGCATACGATCTCCATTTTAGGCGTGTGATAGCTCGTTGGAAAGGTATCATCGAGGAGATTCATTTTGGGGGATCAATCGTTCCTTTGGATATCATTGAGAACCTTGATATTGAAAAACCTTCATTTAGGCCCTCAAAATGGCCCCGGAAGTTAAGACCTGCTAAAAATAGTAAATTGCCAAAATTGCCAGAAAGTCGTTTTGAGCCATTTGGAGAAGGTGGGTGGCCACCGATATCCACCTGGATCAATCCTCCCTCCTTAGGAAGAAATGGTCTCTCCAGTGCGTTGAGTTCCCGGGGGAGAGGGGAAAGCGATTGATGAATCTAAATCTTGGTGATCTGCTTGCCCTGCTGGAGAAGTGGCGTTGCTTAGCTTGTTGAAGGCTATCACAAACCTTTGGCTCGAAGGTTTGGACATTTTTAACCAGTCTGGCTATTTTAGATGACTGTGTGAAGAAGGAATCTTCTTTCTTTGCTACAACCTTGTCGAACTGCTTCTGTTGGATAGAAACTGCTTGGGCCGAAGCTGTGGTGGTTGATGTATCCTTCTGTTCACCCTTTGAATAGATTGTGGAGAAGATGAATTTTGTAGTATGAGATACTACCTTGCAGCACTGTTTAGGTGGAAAAGTAGTTGGAACTACCTCTGGTATCCTATAGAGATGACCCCTAAGAGTAATAATGACACTACGGGGTCGAGACTCATAGATAGCATGGAATTTCCACATATATGGCTAGCCCAAGAGAACATCACAGACATCCAGTGGGGAAACATCACATAATACCTCATCCTTGAAGGATTGGATGTCGTATTACAATCGACACTACTCTCTGACACAGAGATCTCGTCCTTGGTGAAGCCACCCAATGCTGTATGGTTGCGGGTGTGGTGTTGTCGACAATCCCCACTATTTGACGACCTCTGCTGAGATGAGGTTCTTCTGGCTTCCACTATCAACAATAAAATGAAGTGGGGTCCCCTTCAACCACATCTGTGAATGAAAAAGGTGCTCACCCTCTTCTAGATCTGTTCGTTCTTCTGGTTGAATTGTTGTGATCGCGACAATAGCAGTGGGGTCTGCGTCGACGATCTGTCTTTTACCAGTATTTTCAGAATCAGATTCTGAATCAGGGTTCGACTCCTTGTCTTTGATCTCGGCCACCAATGATTGTTTTGAGCGACATTCATCGGTGTTGTGCTAGGGGATTTTGTGGAAATCACATCATTTTTTGGTGTCCTTCTTTGTCTTCCCGTGACCCTTCTTTTCTTGTGGCTTGGAATGGTTTTCGGGAGACTGTTTGATAGGGTTTTCTTTATTGTACTTTGGTTGTTGTGGATTTGCAGACCCAAACTCCCATTTGTTCTGGTGCTTAAATTTCTACTCGATTTTAACAACATATCGATAGACAGCACCGAGCGATGAGATGTCTAGAAAATCCATTTCAGTTTGGATGTATCTATGTAGAGCCCCACGGTATTTCAGAACCAAATGTCGTTCAGAGTCTTTGATACCCAGCTTGGTGTGCAAGGTAT
>JZKD02S2014716.1:308104-320507 GCA_000966675.3 Picea glauca
ACGGAGCCATTAAACCCGTCATAACGAGTTACACCAAATGACTTGGGTTATTTAGACAACCCTGGATTGAACTCATTCTCCCAATTGATAGACGACCATTTTCGCCCGTCAACAAATGACGCTAGAAGGAGGGCCTAAATACAATTGATGGCACATGGAAGTCACAAGACGCCTCCCCCACACACTCGCTACCCTATAGTAACAAGGAGTCATTCTAACAACAACATTACCTCTCAAACAACAACTACCTCAAAGAAAAATCCCCAGAATACCGTTGAGCCAGTAACACCAAACCCTCAAGGGTCCGATGTACAAGAAATTGTTTGATAGTCACTTTTAAGGACACACAATGCTTTGGCCTATATTAGACAACCTGGTCGGCCACTGAATCAACCTCTAGATTTCTCTGATATCAGAGAGAAACTTGAAGGCACTGGTCTACTCCTAAATCCCACAGATCCTGATCCTACCCCTACTCTTGAAGCCGAAGGATCTAGTATCCCACCTTCACCACCTCATTTATCTCCTTCCTCTTTAGGAGGGGAGTCATCTGACTAAGGCAGTTCTTCATCTGAACCATCTTAGCCTTCGACACCACCTACGCCCATGGAAAATAAAAAAAATCCTTCCAGACCTTGGCTCGATCAAGATGATGTGGCCATACCTAGACCCCAACACCCTTTACCTAAACACTCGGAGAAATGGCTACCTAAATTAGTTCCAGACTCTAAGAAAATCGTTGAGGATCACATAAATAAATTCGTGCTAGCCATTAAACTCCGAAGTTTAGAACATGAAGATGTAGTATGTAGACTCTTTCCTTACATGTTTGAGGGAAATGCCTCTACATGGTATTTCTCCCAACAACCTCACACCATTGTATCATGGGACAAATTCGAGTCATGTTTCCTTGAGAAGTTCGGAGATGACAAATCTCCTGAATTCTTAGTCATGGAACTTTCCAGCTTAAAGATGAACCCTAAGGAAAAAGTAAAAGATTTTAACCAAAGGTTACTCATGTTAAAAAATCAAATCCTCGTTGATTAAATGTCCGTGGAAAATCTCATTGTGGCATATTACACCAAAGATCCACACCAGAATGTAGCAATTTGGGTTAAAAAGTCTAAGTAGGCAATGTTATTGGAAGCCTTCGAGGAGGCAAGCCAAATCGAAAAATATATTTTGAGCCTAAAAGATAATCTTAGTAATGAGGCAGAGATAACCTCATCTTCTAAGAAGAAAATATAAATTCTTCCTAGACCTCCCCAAACCAAAACTCAATCATAGACCTCAGATTTGGAAAGTTTACAAAAGGTCGTCCAAAAATTATCAAATCAAGTCGTAGACTTGAGGAGATCAGCTGAAGAAGCATCTTCAAGCAAAGTAACTTACAAACATCCTTTTAGAAAACCTTTTCCCTCAAACTGAACAAACCCAACCCCTGAAGGTCTGAATCTTCAAATCTTACAATTTTATACAGACTATCCTTGAAGCGCATGACAACTTAGTCCCCCCTGAGAATTTTGAAGATGTGGTTGAAGAGGAAACAACCGAAGAAGAAGAATCATCTCCTAATATCTTCAGACATTTTTTAGATAGTATTTTTCAAGCCAATTTTCAAATTGTCCATCCTTATAATACCAGAAGAAAAACTCAGAGTAAACCCTCTTCTGAAATAGGTACTAATGTGCCTCAGAAACAATTTAAACAAACTGAAACAAAACAAAATTCAGCAGCCCCAAGTTTAGAATATGATTTGATCGAAGACCTAAAGAAACTTAGAGCTAACATTTTTGTTTATGAACTTTTGAAATTTCCTTTTCTTCGACAGAAAATGCTTCAGAACATTGCAGAAAACATCAAAAATAACAATCTGAATAGCAGAAAATTGTAGAAATCAGTCATAAAACAACTCAAAAAGTCCCTATAAAAAAAACACCTGAACCCTCAGATAAAAGGGACCTCACTGAAAAAACTGTTTCAAATGTAGATAAAGTAATTTCAGGGACAACAACTAGAAATTAACAAAGTTCTGTTGTTAATACTCGCAAAAATGTCCCCCCTTTTTTATTGACTTTTGAAATTTTCAATAGAAATGTACATAATTGCATGGTATATTTTGGCGCATCATCAAATGTGATGCCTTTGTTTGTCTGCCAAAAAATCAATGCTGAAGTTCAACCTTCCAGTCTTAAAATCATTCAGCTCGATCAGACGAATGTTAAGGTAATTGGTGAATTAAAAAATGTACTTGTTAGGCTATCCTCTAATCCTAAGGTTCACCAGATTATTGATATCATTGTTGTTGACATCCCTAAAGTGTATGGTTTATTTTTAAGCAAGGATTGGTCCAAACAGTTGTATGGATACTTTGCGACGAACTGGTCTCATTTGTGGCTACCATAAAATGGAAAGTCAAACAGAATTAGGATTAATCGTGAGCGTTACCTCAAGCACACTATGACCGATTTGAATGACGCTAATGAACCATTTAATGCTTTCACTAATTCACTCAAAATGAAGGGAATGAACACCTTTTTTGGTAACTTCATGATGGAAACTTCCATCATCACTGATCCAGAACAATAGTTAGAACTCATGACATGCACACAGTCAGGATCTTTACCAAATGTGCCAAACACGGCCGATGAAGCTCACATATGGTCTCTCTACTTTGATGGATCCAAATCTAAAGAAGGAATTGGTGCATGATGTGTACTCATTGACCCGACAGGTAATAAAAATTTGATCGTTTGTCGATTAGAGTTTGAATGTACAAAAAACACCGTCGAATACAAGGCACTTCTATAAGGACTCAAGAAAGCGATAGATATGAACATATAGAACTTAATGGTTTTCGATGATTTAGAAATTGTGGTCAGATAGGTAATAAATTCCATACATTTCTTGTCACCACACCTAAAAATATATCAAGTCGAGGTATGGAATCTAATGCACAAATTTTCCACATTTAATATCAATTCCATTCTAAGAGTAAACAATTTCGAGGTTGATTTATTAGCTAACGTCGCTTCTAAAAATTTTCCTGCAGAAGGTATTTATCCAAATGCATTTTCAATTGAGTTATTATTCAGACCATCAGTCCCAGACAACGTCACTAACTAGAGAGTGTTCGATGATGATCAACATATCATTAGTTTTTTTCACATGGAGGACACTTTTTTAGGTGCGGTTATTGATGAAGGCACCCACAATGAAGATCTCCGCAATTTTATGGTAATATCGGACTCAAGGTCTCCTGAATCAACATCAGATCTAGTAAATTATATCCCTAAATCCATGATAAGATTAGAAAAGTTTTATGATTTGCATGACAAATTCAGGAAATCAGTAAATTGTAAAACAAACAGTTCTTCCTTGATCCATGAAAAAGTAAATCTATGGACTAAATATAATCCACAATCTATTAATATGGGAACGGGATGTTCTGAGAAAGAGAGGTCAGCCTTTATAATTTTTTTTAAGGAATTCAAGGATGTATTTTCTTAGACATACGATGATTTAAAAACTTTTGACCCTAACATTATACAACACATCATCCCCATGAAACCCCAAACTCAACCTTTTCAGCAGAAGCTGAGAAAGATGCACCCTAAGCTTGAACTGACAGTCAAGAAAGAACTAAACAAACTATTTAATGAAAAGATAATCTTCCCAGTAAGACACACACAATGGGTATCTAATCTTGTCCATGTAAGGAAGAAAAGTGGCGAAATTCGACACTGTGTCGATTTTCGGAACTTAAACTGAGCGTCTGACAAAGATAATTATCTTGTTCCTCCAATGGAACAAATTCTCCAGCAGGTATTTGGTTCTGAAAGATTGTCACTGCTAGACGGTTTTTTAGGGTACAACCAGGTCCTAATGTCTCCCCTAGACCAGTTAAAAACCACTTTTTGTATCCCATGGGGTACTTATGCCTACAAAAAAATGTATTTTGGGCTTATAAATGCCGGGGCCACTTTCCAGAGAGCAATGGATATTTCTTTTTGTGGTATCATAAATCAATCCGTAGTGGTCTATCTTGATGACGTTATTGTTTTCTCCAAAAATAAGAAAGATCACTTATCCCATATTAGGTATGTCCTACAATGATGCCGCAAGTACGACATATCTCTAAATCCTAAGAAGTCTATTTTTGCAGTGGAACCAGGAAAAATTATTACTAGTGACAGGATGATCATCGATCCCGAAAGAACTCAAGCCATTGCCAAACTTCCTCCCCCATCCAAAAAATCTATGCAATATTTTCTAGGTCAAATAAATTTTGTCAGAAGGTTTGTCCCGAGTTTTTTGGAAATGGTAAGGCCATTGCAAAACTTAATAAAAAAGGATGTTCAGTATCATTGGGGACCACAGGAAAATCAAGCTTTTGAATCCATAAAAAAAGCCATAGTGGAGGCTCCCTCCCTAATGAGCCCTGCTTTTTAACAAGATTTCACTCTTTATATGTTCTCCTCTGATCGATCTTATGATGTTGTGTTGACCCAAAAGAATGCTGAAAACAATGAAATCCCTATTGACTTTATGAGCTCAGCCTTCAAGGGAGCAGATCTTAATTACCTAGTTGTAGATCAACCAGCTTATACTATTTTTAAAGCAGTAAAACATTTTCGATCATATCTACTAAAATCCACAACTAAATTCATTGTGCCTTACCTTACTGTCAAAAATTTGTTAGTACAAAAGGAACTGGGTGAAAAATGAGCAAACTGGATGACATCGTTACAAGAGTATGACCTTGAAATTACTCCTACACAAATTTTCAGAGGCCAAGGTCTATGTAAATTAGTGGTTGATTTAGTTGAAGAGAAACATAGTCAAATTAATGTTTTAACTGAAAATCAGCATATTCAAAGTCAAATCTGCTATGCACAAGATGTTGTTAATTCTTGGTTTGATGACATTAAGTTTTATCTAACACATGGTTCTGCTCCTCGCCATCTCGATCCAAGAAAGAGAAGAGAATTAAGACTAAAATCCGCACCTTTCCAGCTGGTAAACAACGTATTATTCCGTAAAAAATTTGATGACGTCCTTATGCATTGTCTGGAAAGAGATGAAGCAGATAAAGTGTTATCTAAATTGCATACAGGAGAAGATTGTGGGAACTTCGGTGGAGACACTACTTCTCACAAAGTATTAAGAGCAGGGTACTATTGGCCCATGTTATTCAAAGATGCCCATACATTATGTCATAAATGCATAATTTTCCAAAAGGCTTCTGGACGAGTACAAAAGGTAGAATTTCCGCTGCCACCTGTTTCGATAGATTTTCCTTTTTAGCAATGGGGTCTTGACATCATAGGGCCTATTAACCCAACTTCCTCGAAGAAACATAAATACATCATTACAATGATGGACTATTTTACCAGATGGTCTCAGGCAGCACCATTAAAAGTGGTAAACACCAATCAGGTAATATCTTTCCTTAATTCAAACATCATTACTCAATTCGGTATTCCTGAATATTTGGTCTTCGATAATGATTCCTATTTTTCATCCCTCGATATGTGCTTTTTCTTTAGAAAAAGGGATAAAACTAAAATATTATGCTAGCTATTACCCCAAAGGAAACGACTTAGTAGAATTAACAAACAAAAACCTGATCAAAATCATCAAGACAACAGTTTCCAAAAACCACAAAAACTGGCACAATGCTCTTTTTAATGCAATCTGGGCTGATAGGGTGACTCCAAAAACCATTGTTTGTAATTTCCCCTTCTTTCTCGTCTATGGAAGAGAAGAAATTCTCCCTCCTCATGTCCTACTTCCCTCGTTGCAATTATCACAGAAAGTTCAGGAAGAGGATTGTCCTCCTCTTGAAAGTCACATTAACGCTTTGTTGAAACTAGAGGAAGTGAGAACATGAGCAAAAGAAAGACTGGATCAATGTCAACATATTGTTAAAATCTGGTTAGATTCAAGTTCTGCCTCAGATAGGAATTTCGAGGTGGGAGATTTGGTTCTCAAATGGGATAAACCTCATGAAGGAAAAGGGGAACATTCCAAATTCTAGAATCTATGGTTAGGGCCCTTCCTAATCGCTGAAAAAATAGGTCCCAGGTCTTTCCGCCTGCAGAATTTAGAGGGACATCCAGACACCTTCCCAGTCAATGACCAAGCTCTCAAAAGGTATTTTTCATGACAAGTCCCAGATGCATCTTTTGTACATATTTGTTTTGTTTGTTTTGATTTTCTTTTGTTTTCTGGTTTTTGTTTATGCTTCATTTTATTTGTTTTTCATTGCTTTCTGGTTAAAACATGCATGTACCATAGTTTGGTTCAAGGAGGGAAACCAAAATGTCTCATATTAAACAGCAGTAGAGGACTGTCAAAGCACTCCTTGTTGTAATGTCCTAAAACGTAGACTAGCTAAAGAAGTTTTTCTGTTCACAATTGATTTCAAGGTTTCACTTTATAATTATGAGCAGACACGACCCTCATTAAAGATTTTTATGTTGTCCCTACTTTTAAAGAAAGCAAATCAAGTATGTATTCCTATCCTTGAAGGATTAGTTTCAACAATAAACTAATTTTAGATCGTAATGAAGGTGATTAAAAAAAAAAATTTAAAGGCTGAAAAATAAACAAATGTCCCAAAGACTGAAATTTTCAGCATCACCCCACTCTTTGGAATATCTATAAATTATGTCTGATTGTGATTAATTTTCCTGTGAGTTGTGGGAAGTGTTTGTAAACCCATCGGGATACTAAATAGGTCTACTGGAAGCGGGTAAATGCATGCATGATGCCAAGACAACTTTGTCAGGGTACTGAATAGGCCTGCTGGCAGTGAAGCAACGACGAGTTCAAGAAAATTATCAGGTATAAAATTTCGATATTTGCCTCTCTTTCTGAACTGAAATTCTTTGGACAGGGTAGAGGTTTCAGAGTGGGTTAATTGAAAACCCTACCGAGGATATGAACACCTACTGGCAGTAGTGGCCCTGTCAACAGTATCGGAGCCATTGACTTGAACATTGTTGCTCTCATTATTTTAAATTTTGTCACCAGATTTCATTTTTAACAGGAAGATATTTGAGGCTGGAATGTGTAAGGATCCTTGGAATGCCTGACGTCCTTCAAGTTGTCCTTGATATGTAGTCTTTCTAAATGTTCCTAACATGAACTCGTTGGTGGCGCAGAGATAACTACTTCTCCCATTAAGTTGCCATTGTTGGTAGCTCCACACAATTTTTTTTTAACCTTTTAAAATCAACTAAGAAAAATCCTTGTGGTTACCTACGCTTTGTCACAAGTATTTTTGTTTGAAGGTAAATTGTTGGCTATAAGAGGATTGTGTTGATTGTTCTTTTTCTTTCATTGTCATGATTCATTCATGACTGAAAGCATGAATGAAGCATTACGATCATGATGCGAAATGTATCTAAGGTTTATGTCTCAAGAAGGGTTGGTTTTCTTACAAGTCTTTTGATGAGTATTGGTTTCTTTCAAGTCTACCATATATCAATAAAAAATTTGTTTCTCATTCGATTATGAGATATACCTTGATTTTTTGTTAATACACCAAGAATTGATTGCAACTAGACTACGTTTACATTTCGTTTTGATTCTTGGGAGACCTTTTCTTGTCATTATGCTTTGGTTTGCAAAAGATCTCTTCTCCTAACCTTAGAAAATCAACTCCACTCTTCACACAATGATGAAATTTGAATGCATCCATTCGTACTCTGTACTCTATTGGAGGTGGCAGTCTGAAATCGACAGATCCATCATTTCAAGTTAAGTCTCAAGCTTCATTCTTTACTCTTGGAAATTCATTAGCAAAACGCCCTATTTTCATATGAAACCCCTCATTCCTTCATTTAATCATGTGAGGGTATTGTTCCTTTGGTTCTTTCCCTGGTCTCTTCTATTTTCGAAACCCTTCATGCTTACAGTGATCTCTATCTGCCTTCATGACTATTGGTCTAAATACATATGGCCCCCATCGTCTATGTCAAACCAAATGGCTCACAAACCCTACTTATGTATGAAGACACAAGTGAAGACCTTAAGAGTCAAGGCTGGCTTGAGTTTCTCAAGAAATTTCAAGGTTACAACTTGCAAACAACCCAAGAGTTTGCCCTCTCTTTTGATGGTTGCTGAGCCAAAGTAGGTGATGTTCAAATCGAAATCATCGAGGAATTTTTGAGCCAGGAAACATGTCTTCCACTTAACGGGAAAAAATGGTTTAAGAATTCGAAATTGGAGGAGGTTCCCTCGAGTTTGTTCTTTACCTCTCAAAAAATCTAGTGTTGTGATAAAGGTATGCCTATATCTCTGTTAAATACTAGGTGGCACAGTTTATTGGCAATCTTAAGACAGTTTGTTACATGTGAGGGTCGCTTTGGCCTCGTTTTTCTTTACCACATAAGATTGTTAATGAATTTCATTGGTTTCCAATTGAACATGCCATTTTACTTATTGAGAAGTTTATATAAAATGGCTAAAAGGTATAAAAGGAAAAGTTTGAATTCCAGTTTATTCCACCATGGGTTGATTAGGATGTTGTTAGTCCATCATTTGAATTTGCAGGGTGATGATTGGGATACTTCCCTATCTCGCAATGGCTTTGTAACATCCAACCCTGCAGAGGTTCTTGTGGTTGATAAGCCTATACTTGAAAAAACCCCTATCCCTTCCAGTGACAAACTAGTTTTATTATCCAAAGAACCCTGTAATAGGGTCGCGCTCGATGAGCCTATGTTTGAGCAGAGAGATGTTGATCCTAGGATCATTGAATCTCATGAGCATGAGAAGGATGTGTACCTTAATACCGTGGCATAGAATGACAATAAACGCTCACACAAATTGTCCAGGAAGAATCCAGACTTAGGGTTTGTTAACAAAAGAGTTGGGAGATTGATCTCAAGGAGTTTGAGGAATAAAACGAAAGCTCATGTGAGCTCGATCAAAGTGATTGAGTTCCATGAGAGATCTGATTCTGAAATCGAAAATTTCTTGGAGGAGGAAGACCCAACTTACCACAAATTGAATACCATTCAAGCTTACGATTTTGTAGGTAATATTCCACCATGCCTGAAACATAAAAAACATTTCCTAGGGATCAAACTTAGCCAAAATCCCATAGTGGATAGTGAAAGCAGTTTGACACATAGTCTTATGGCTCCTTAATCAACTGTTCTAGATCCACGGTGTGAGGTGTGTTTATTTTGGATAGACAAGTATTAAAAATATGTCCTCTCCCTTCAAGCAAAGGTCAAGACCCTCACAACTCAGATTGACTCATTAACAAGTGAAAACCACATACTCAAGTTCAGTGCGCAAAGGCAAGGGAAACACTTGAAAAGAACTGGAAATATAATAATAAGAAATATTGAATGTGTCAAATCCGTGATTAACTCTGAAGTCTTATGATTCGAATTTAGCACTCAGTTGAAAGGTAAATATTTGTTTTTATCTTAGTTGTGTTTTTATTTATTTATTTCTATTAATATAGATTCAATTAGATTTTTGTTGTTTAAAATAAGACTAGCTACAAAATCACCAGATTCTGTAGCCAGTCTGTTCTCATTCGAAATTTTGGAAAATATTGGTTAAATTAATATTTAAATTTATTTATTTCATTTTTCCTTTCAGATATCATGCAGCTTATGGCGATCTAATGAGATGGAGAATTTCTAGGGTTATTAGCCATTTCTTTGGCTCATTTTGTAAACAGAAACAAACCTTTTATAATATTAAGAGATACAGTTTGATATTGAGTGGTTTTATTACCCTCTATTTTTGTAATTAGTAAATCATCCTGGGATTTGATTCTATCTTAGAAGATAGGATGCTTAGTTTGCTTGAACTCTTTAATTACTTCAGATTTTTGTAATGAAGACATCTTTGCTGGGAGCAAGAGATGGATGGGTGACTTCAAAACTTAATGAAATAACATTTTACACATTTTGGCTTTAGCCTTTTGTTTATAATGTTATCATTTATGTTTTGTTATGTCCTGATACATGTATAGATCTGATATCTTTAGATTAAATGATCTGTGATGTGCAAGATATTATATTATAAATACCATTTGCAATTTGTTCCTCAAATTATAAATGTTGTGATTATGTTTTCAGTTAAAACGACAGGGTTTATCTTTCAATTTTGATTGAAAAACGAAATGTACAGATTACTTTCAGATTTATCTTATAATAATTTTGTATAATCATGAAATCACAGATTTATGTTGGTGTCTCTGCTTCATTCATTAACACCCAAATTGCCAACAAATCATTTTGAATTTATTTAGAACAATCTTAAGGTTCTTTGCAAGTTTCCCTCTTGGACATGGTACTTGGATGTTCTCAAATCATGAAGATGCTTGGATACACATCACTAATTCACTAACAAGTTAGTTCATTTACATTGTTTTGATATTCGTTTACCATTGAAATCCCAATGTGTGGTTTGGCTTTCGACTATCCACACTTTTTTGTTTCATGGTGTTTTCTTTTTATTAGTTTAAGATTTATAAAGAAAAAATCAAAAATATTTGTATGTGTTTTCTTTATCTGCTTCTTCAAAGCAGTGATTTTTCACATTGATTTTCATAAGTTTAGATTAAAACTTGCAGTGATCATGTACATAAAAAGGATAAGTATATCTGATATTTAAATATACCTACAATATTTACGTCATATGTACACACACACACACACACACACACACACACACACACACACACATATAGTAATTAGTAATTAGTTATTTATTTCATTTCTTTTATTTGTTTCTTTAGGACTCTTAGATTAGCTAATGGAGCCATTAAACTCATCAGAACGAGTTACACCAAACGGTTTGGGTTATTTAGACAACCCTGGACCAGACTCGTTCTCCCAATTGACGGACGATCATTTTCGCCTGTCAACATGTGAACATGTCTAATGTAAGAATACTTAATATAAGATTCTACTTCTAGAAATATCTTCCTCTAGAATTTTATTTTGAATACATAAATAGTATAGAAAAGAATATAAGGCATGTGGAAGTTTTCTCTTAAGAATTGTTTTCTAATTGAGCTCTTCTTTGTTGGAGGTTTCCCCCTTGAAGAGGAAAGTGAACTTTGATTTCTATCAATATAGGTATCATTTATGGTGTTATTTTTCTCTATAATTTTATTTTTATCCTAGTATTTGTCATTGTTACTGTATTATTCTTTGCATAATACATTTAGTACCTTACAAGTGGTATCATATCACTTTCCTCTGTAGAAATTTTAGACAATTTTTTTCTAGCGTAGAGACATTTACTGCCAATATATTTAAAGCACATAGATCTATTGTTCAATGGGTAAAGATATGTTTGGGGAGGACTACACATAGGAAATAAAAACGGTTTCATGGGTTACTAAAAACCATTGTTTCACCCAATTGGAAACCTGTGTAACCCCTATTGGTACCCCTTCGAGTAGTACCGCATCAGAAAACACCTATACATGGCCATCAATCCAACATATCTTCAAGTACATAGGGATTCCCATAGGTCACCTAAAGCCAGCTATAGATCAACCTATTGGCCACCTAACTACTATAGTGGCACCAATAATAACACTTGGGATATTGAGCCAAGTATATTGTTCGACCCCGTATGTATATCAGAGAGATATAGTACAGGGAAAATAATTGATTGTAGGAACCCTGAAAACCCTAACCCTTGCTACCAAAACATAACATATCATAAACAAAGGGGAATGTTTGCAGTGCAACCATTCTTACTACATCCAGGTTGTGAAATTCCTACACAATTTTCCATGTTAACAATTTGGGCATTCCATCACTGTACTATTCTTCAAGATGGAGTATTAATCCACATGAGTAAAAAAATTGTATAGTGGTCCCGCTTGCGCCCTTATTTGAGACATATCCCATTGGATTCCTCTCTTTTCCCTAATTGCATTTGTACTTATCACTTACATGAGTTTTTTTTTCTATGGTCCCACCCCACCCTCTTGGCACCCTTATTTGGGACCTATCACACTAGATTCCAATCCTTTCGCAAGTAAAAGTGATATCTATCACTTATAAGTTTTTTTTTTGGTCCCACCTACCCACCCACTTCTTCTATGCCTATCTCCTAAATGGCCCACACCCACAAACAATCCATTGACACCACCGTCAAGGCATTAGAAACTGACATCAGAAAAAAAAAGTATGAAATCCATAACATCAATTCCAATATTGCTACCCTCAACACCACTGTGGATTCCCTCTCTATAGAGATGAAATAAGTGAAACAATCCTTCAACACCCTTTATGTAACAACCAAATAATTCGAAACAGTATTTATTTCCATAAACAATTTATTTAATAACTGAAAACATTAACTTCATAGCATACTATTGATTTTCGTTACAGCAACATCAGTAATT
>JZKD02S2014716.1:320557-340580 GCA_000966675.3 Picea glauca
GCTCCACAGTCCCGTCCTGCTGCAAACACAGAAAAACTGCCCAAAACTAATGTCCACCCTGCCAACTAGGAAAACGACCTAGTTCCAGGATATCTACGGATATCCTGGCCCCCGTTCCCAAAACCTCTAGCAATGCAGTGGCTCAACTGATCAAAGGTCATAGTCCAGAACACTATGTTCCTCGCTCACAGCAAGCCAACAGTCCACAAAATATCACAGGCTCACAGCCAATACGCAAAATCTCTGCTCACGGCGAAACACAGCCGTCCACAGCATCCAATCCGCCCCCTCCCGTTGAATGGTGCTCTCATCCCCCTCTTTCCACCCTTATTCCTCCCGACCGCCTCATGCATTTACTCTCTCAAACACCCTCCATACTCCTTCCATTAATATTCTATCTTCTCGGGATTTCTGGGCTTCTTGCCCTGCATACGCAACCATTTTATATCATTTTCATTGATCCTTTAAATTATATTTCTCATGTCTTTAAATGTGATCTATAATTAAATTATAACTTGGTTAACCATAATTACTTTCCTTAATTAATTTTACTTTATGATCTTTAAACATTTATTTAATTAGGGTCGTTACACTTTATTAAGAGATGAAAAAATTCATGAGTCAATTGCTAGGCCCTACCTACTCTGAACAACCTTCCTACCAACATGACGTTGAATCCTCCCATTCCACTCCAACCATCTTCATCGTGAACTGTGTCTTCCCAATGTTGACATGAAAAAAATTGATGGCTCGGATCCCACAAGTTGTCACTCAAATGGAACATTATTTCTCCTTGCATTACATTATTGATGAATTGAAAAAACTCTATATCTGTGTCCTTTATTTGGATCATGAGTGATGGAAATGGTGGCACTAGTACATTTGGGTCAAATTCCAAGGGCACGTTCGATGAAATTGCCACTTTCTATTGTCAGGAGAACGACAAACAATGGACCCCCTCAAAATTCATTTCACACGATGTTGCTTTTCCAATGCCATAGATATCATCTCTATTGCAACGTTTCATGTAGACACGTGTCATCTCAGATTTGACTATCCAAACCCCATATAGTCGTCACTACAGTGACGCCAGAGACATCAGTATTCAAACATCCCATTTTGTCGGTCTCCACAATGTGGACACCATGTGACTGACATTAGGTACATCGGAAGATCCACGGCTAAAAATGTTGGTGGAGCGACGATCAGCTATATACCAACTACAAGGACACCATGTGACTGACGTTAGGGACATCGGAAGACCGACAGCTGGAAAAATCGGTGGAGAAATGGTCAACTATATACCAATGACAAGGACGCCATGTGACCGATCTTAGGGGTGTCAAAAGACTAACAGATGGAAACATCGATGGAGCAACGGTCAACTTTATACCAACAACAAGGATTCCATGTAACCGACGTTAGGGATATCAGAAGATCGATAACTTGTAGGTGCTTAAAAAAACAAAAATGAGCTCTTGCCCTTCCAACAAACCTATTAGAGCTTGTGTAAACTACAACCGAGGGCCGATATCCTTAGGAAATTCCGTTGGACCATAGTATTCACAATCCACATCAATGGAAATGTGTGTAGAACCTTACACTTCTTGAGAGGATCCAACAAGAATATGACCAGGACTTGAGGAGAGAGACCTAACCAACCTCTAAATACCACCTTCAAGATTCAATATCCTTAAGCTCAAACTCTTGTATCTTTGTTCTACCTATGAAGAAGAAATTTCTATTTTATTTTTCATAAGGGCTATCATTTTGACTTACTCTACTTGTAGCCTTTTGACTTACTCTGCTTGTAGCTATAATAAGAACATGGAAATGATATCAAAGACTGTCTCAACAACATTGACTAAGAACCCTTCTTCAAATAGAAATTTACACCGAGTATTCAAAATATGATAAGCGATGATCATAT
Organism: Picea glauca; assembly: GCA_000966675.3. NCBI lineage: Eukaryota > Viridiplantae > Streptophyta > Pinopsida > Pinales > Pinaceae > Picea > Picea glauca. The sequence goes on from JZKD02S2014716.1 coordinate 322,488, forward strand.
TAATAATAATCATACTGAATATCTTATCAATGGGGATTCCTAGACCTATAAGCCCGTCCTTCCAACTATTATCCACTATAAATGCATATACATTTTATCTAGCTTTACACCAAATATCTTGAGTAATTTGATAGAACCAAAGCATGTGTAGTGTGGTCTCCTTAAAAGAACAAAAAGGACAATTACCATCCCCTAATTTATACTTTTTGAGTCTTGCACAAGAGGTTAAGCCTCCTTCTATGATGCCCCATCTAAACACCTTCAGCTTGTTGTGATAAGAGATTGTTTTAAGCTTTGTGAAGAGAGATTATCACTCTCTCCAGTCAAGAGAGATAGGCCATCTTACACATTCAGTTAGATAAATAAAGTAGAGAAAATAAATTCCTTCTCAAGGCCTAACACAATGCATCCCATGTAGTAATGCATGTAAGAGTGTTGTTGGTAGATTATTCTTTGATGACCCCCCACATATATCTTTATAGAAGTTTGGTGAGAATACCACTATCCTTAGGAAATTTAGTTTAAATGGTTACTTGAAAGAAGAAGGATATTCTCTTCTATCATCTTTGGGAAGGTTTGCAAGTAGGAAGCAAGGCTACAAATCCATGAATATAGAACATCTCTACACATTTGACCACCATATTTAGGTAATTAAATTTAGGTGTCTAAATAGAAAGTGGATCTAGAAGCCCTAGGTATAAGTGTAAGCGATTCAATGAAAATGTTGGCTTGTCCTTGGAAAAAGATTAATATGTTGGGATCTTAGTCATTATTTGAGAAAGTAATATGTGTTAGGTTAAACTTATTGATCCAGAATGGATCTAGGGACCAAAATGGCTCCAGGAAGGCCTAAAAATCAAAGTGCTCAAAATGGATTCAAAATGGATGTGTAGGTAAGCCTTCTTGATACGAACCCAATGCAACTTGAACATGCTCAAATGGACATCGTATGAGAAAGATATTTTATCTTTTTTGTTTCGTCAAACATGCAAAAAAAAATGTTGACTGTACAATCCGTACAATGTTGACATGGCAGCTGACTGTACAGGTCATACGGTCGTACAGTGACATGGTAGGTACAATGGAGTTGACTGGGAAGACACACTGATAGATAGATGGATGAGTCAAACTGTGAGGCCTGATACCACTGCAAGGGTGACACGTGGCATAGCATGACGTGGCAAGGGTCATACATCCGTACGACATGTGGCAGCTGACTGACGTGGAAGGTGCCCTGACTAGGCAGTGTTGAATGACATGGTCGAATGACCTCTTGAAACATGGCTGGTTTGTGGGAAACTATGATGGTGCCATGTGGCCTAGTATTGGGCTGCCATGTGGCACCCCTCTATTGGATGTTTTGGTCAAAAGTTTTATGACTCTCTTGGAGTCGAACCCGTGACCTCTAGTCCGAGCAAGTGGCTGGGCTACCAGTCCACCCTCAGTGTTCCTTATTAACCATAGTCATCATATTCTATTTAAAGTGAAATGGTTGTAATATGGGTGGAGGGAAGGGCTAGGGCTAGCCCCAACCCCCAGTTCAATGTTATTCATATGACCACATAACCATTACACTATCCATGGTGGGATTTGTTACATGTTGTTATCCCCCAACACATTCTTCATCCCATACGACCTTGCATATGACCTGAATATATTGTTAGCACGAATGTATATGGATAGCACCCGGTCGGTCGAGCTAGCCCACCGACCAAGGCGCTAGGAACCAGGGGCCAAGTCTAACCATTTGTGCATGGAGGTATACAGTTTGGCCATATGGATACGATTACGACCAAGGGTTGGGACCAAAGGGGCTAAGGATCAACGCTCCTAGTCTAGGGCCACATGGAGGGCATCCACATGACTAGGAGCCCAGGAAATCGGAGGTTGCACCCTAAATTAGCCCAAAAGTGGGCTTTAAACATTATTATATGATTTTTAATTGATTTTAAGCCTATTTGAGGGGATCTTGGTCATTTTTGGAGGATCTTGGGCCCTTTTTGAGGCCATATCTTGGGGGGAAGATGGAATTTTGTTACCCACTTCAAACCTATATAAACCAAAGGTTCTTGAAGCCATGTAGATATATTTCATAACAGGGAAATGCTGAAGATTTGCAAAGCCAAAGCCATTTTTATGCAGGGAATCCATTGAGGAGAGCAACTTTACAGGCCATTTTTGGGAGCTTCGTTCATCTGTTTTCAATGCCATTAGTTTTGTTGGGTTCTTGAGATCTAGTAGAACATGACTAGATAAGTTTGTAATCCATTTGGAACCTTTATGATGTACTTTTGAAGATTTGAACAAAATTAAGAAAGCCTCACCCACTGAGAAAAAGGCCTGGAGACGTAGGTGACATTGTCGAACTCTGTTATAAACTTTGTTGTTTATTCATTCTTTTTTCCCAATCTGTATATTTCTTTATGGCTGCCATGTTTCATCATAAATTCTTCCTCTTTCATTAGTTTCCTAAATGGTTATTGTAATCATGTTTTAAAACTCAACCATTGTCGTTAAAAAATCATTTCAAGTCAAGTGGTATCAGAGCTAGTTAACGGTTGGTTTGTGAGTTTGCATGATTACTAGGAAAAAGATGAATCATGGTGAAGGTGAGATTTTTGAAGAGAATCCTGAGATTCGATTGAGAAAGAGAACTTCTCAAAGTGAGAATATGGCATCTGAAGAGGGACTTTCTTATGATGAGAAAGATTTTTGAAATACTTTCTTCGCCATGTTGGAGATGATGAAGGTTCTATATGAGGATTACTTGGAACAGAGGAGACATAATCTAGGTGAATCTTCAAAGGTCAAAAGTGAAGAAGGAGAGGATCCTCCTCAAACTCCTCCTTCACCTCTTTCTTCTCCATCAACTTCTTCTTCTTCTTCAAGTTCAAGTTTCAAATCCACTACAAGAAAACATGTCCACAAACACAAACAAGAAATTCCTTTACTTAAGCTTGATGTAAAATTTGAATTACCTATGTATGATGGTGAAGTCAATGAAGAGAGGCTTGATAATTGGCTCAGACAAATGGAGGTTTATTGCAGTGTGAAACAAATCAAGGGTGAGGCAACTCAAATCAAGTTGGCATCGCTTCAACTTGCAGGCACAACACTCATCTGGTGGCAAAGCAAGTTGCAAAATGGCACACAACAAGTGGGTAATGTATTTACATCATGGCAAGTTTTTGTTTCTGCACTTAGAAATAAATTCTATCCTTTGGGTTCTAAAGAGGAGGATTTAATTGAATGGAAAGGTGTAGAAATTTCAATACAAATTATGTATTGCCTGTATTCTCTTGATCTAACAATTATATTCCATTGTTAAATATATAATTTCTTATATAAATATTCTTGCGGAATTTAAAACATGATCGCCAATTGAAATATCAAGAAGAAAGATCAATCACACATAACATAGATGTTTTACCGGGAAAGCATAAATATATAAACCCCACTATCATATATTATGTATATATCATGGATCATGAAACAATATCATAAAAAACTCTAATCCAAGAGCTCTCAGTACAATATACAATCATCTCACACTGTCATACAAAAATTGACAAATACATGTGCCAATTTACTGCCTCCAGACAACCTGCCTCCTCTGCGCAATCCCTGTTGATGGAAAACCCTGCAATGAATTCGAATTCCTCTTGCCTAGGCTTCACATTCCTCATTGGAAAATCCAATGTGTGTTTGGTTGTATGAGTGCACTCACTAATGTCACAATTGATAGTCAAATTGTCCCTTTCACCTGTTAACTCAACTGGGTCTCCACTGGATTTGACATGCATGTAGTAACAATGGTAAATATTCAGTTTCATGTGAGATCATTGATTGTGAATTAATTAATAATTAATTCACTGATCTCTCACTAGTGTAAGTTCAGTTACAACTAGTACAACTGATCTTAACTCAACTGAGTTAAAATACTTCACAACTCACATAACTACACATCCAACTCTGTTACAACTTTGAATCACTCAATTACAACTAATTCGACTTGGATGTCCCACCATTCAACCTTTGAACTCGAATTTCCTATAGCTAATTGATTTGTCATTTCAGCTAACTATTTTCAAGTAATTATGAGATAATAGATTAATATTTATTGTCCAATTTATTTAAGGGAAAAATAAATTAGACACACATTTCTTGTTGACTTTTCAACACTCCCTCTCAAAAAGAAAGGGATTATCCTTCACCTCAATCTTGTCTCTATGGTATTCGAATTTTCTCTTGGTGAGCACCTTCGTTAAAATGTTTGCATCCTGATCTTTGGTAGGAATGTACTGAAGCAACATGATATTCCGTTGTACACAATCTCTAAGATGATGATACCGGATATCTATATGCTTAGATCTATAATGAAACACAGGATTAATCGAGAGTTTAATGCAACTCTGATTATCACAATGAATCACTATCAGATCTAAATGACTAAATGAGAACCAAACAAACCAACCAAGATCTTTCTCATCCAGATAGCCTCATATGCAGCTTGACTCGCTACCATGTATTCCTCTTTTACTGAACTGAGTGCCATGGATCTTTGTTTCCTGCTGTACCAAGAAACAATTGTAGATATGATACTAAAGATCCCCCCTGATGTGATATTTCTTCCCATTGGGCTACCCACCCAATCTACATCTGTGAAGCCATGCAACTTCACCTCATCCATCTGTTTGTACCATAATACATACTCAGATGTGCCCCTCAGGTATCTCAGGACATGCTTAACCGCCTTCCAAAAGAGCTTGGTAGGCTTAACCATCACTTGACTCGGCTAGTTAACCGCATAGAAAATGTATGGTCTTGTGTTCACTAGATACATTAGCAAACCCACTAACTGTCGATAGAAAATAACATCCACTACCTCTCTAAAAGTAGCATCCTCTTTCCTCCAGTTTTCTGGAAGAGGATTATCCATGGGTTTCCAGCCCTCTATGTGAAACTTACCCAGTATCTCCTTTGCATACTTGCCTTGAGACACAAAAATATCACCATCTCGCTGCTATATTTCCAATCCAATGAAATAATGAAGGAGGCCCAAATCCTTCATCTCAAACTCCTTTGCAAGGTCCTCCTTACATGAGTGTATTAGCTGCTCATCACTAGTCAGTATTAAATCATCAACATAAAGAACAATAATTAAAAGCTTACCCTCCACCACAATTTGGTATAGGTTTGCATTCACTTCACTTTTGGTGAATCCTAGTCCGGTGAAATAGCTGTCTATTCGAGTGTACCAAGCACGGGGTGCTTGCTTCAACCCATACAATGCTCTCTTGATTGCACACATGTGAATCCCTGTTAAAGGTCTCAAAACCTTCTGGCTACTCAATGTACACTTCTCCGTCAATGATCCCATTTATAAACAAAGTTTTTACATCCATATGATGAATGCGCCAGTCCATCTACGCCGAGAGTGCAAGGATGTATCTTATGGAAGAGTACCTAGTGATAGGTGCAAAGATCTCATCACAATCTATCCCCTCGATCTGTGAGAAGCCTCGGGCCATAAACTTGGCCTTTTATTTCTCCACACTCCCATCAGCAACTTTCTTTACCTTATAGATCCATCTCGAACCTACCACTGATTTGTCGACCAGTCTTGGGACAATTTCCCATGCACTATTTTTGACAATGGAGTCATACTCCTCCACCATTGCATCTACCCATGTGGGATCTTGCACTGCTTCTTGAAAGGAATATGATTCATTCACAATAAATTTTCTCATGAGAGCCATGTATCCAGTAAATCGATCAAGAGACTGTCTCTATCTGTACTGTGAAGTAGGGGTTTCTACATTATGTGCAACATCTAGTCTCAATATATCAGCTTCCGTGGTGAGCTTTCTGCCATTTCTGATGGATGGATCTGCATGAGTGGCTTCCTCCACTCCATGAACCTCCTCATGTGGCTAATTCACATATTGAGACTCATCTTTGGGAACCAACAGTTCCTCCTCTGCATGCAAGTCTAGCTCCCTCTCAAGTGACAACTGCATGGCTTCCCCCTCATCAAATTTTATATCCTGTCGCATAATAGTCATCTTACTGTTAGGAAAATACACACGACAAGTATGGGGTGTTTCTCTGTACCCCACAAGTATCCCAACTTCAATAGTCGATTCCAGCTTCTTCATGGAATCCTTGGTCACATGCACATAAAAAGATGAGCCAAAAATCTTAAAATAAGAAACATCAGGTTTCTTACTAGTGAAATCTTCTTCAGGTGTACTCATACCAAGTAATCTATGAGGACAAAGGTTTTGCACATAAACCAAAGTGTTGCATTCTTCCACCCACAATTGCATTGGTAGGCCCTAATCATGCAACATTTCTCATGTTGCACCCACGATCATTCTGTTCTTCCTCTCCGTGACCCCATTTTGTTGTGGGTTATGAGGCGCTATGAGTTCTCTTCTAATTCCTTCTTTGATACAGAAGTCTTTGAATTTGTTAGAGATGAATTATCCACCATTATCACTCGTCAAAGCCTTCACTTACTTCCCTAACTCTTTCTCCACCAATGCTTTAAACTCATAGAACTTTGAGAATGTTTGATCCTTCTTCTGCATGAAGAATATCCATCATTTACGAGAAAAGTCATCAACAAAAATAACATACTACTTATTTTTTGTTGTTGAAGCAATCGAGAATTTTCCACACACATCTATGTGAAATATCTCCAGGATCACCAAAGAATGGTTCTCCTTTTCATGAAAGGTGGACTTTACATACTTCCCCATGGTGCAACCCTTGCACTGATGTAACTGAGCAAGTGTTCCCATTGGAAGTCCAGTAGATATTTGTTGCATGATTTTCAAGGCTCCATGATGAATATGGTCCAATCACCTATGCCATAATTTTCCCTCATCCAGGATCACCACTTTTTCTTCCTTTCCCATGATGGCAATGCAACCATCTACCTCCAGCTTGTAGATATTCTTAACTCGAATCCCTATCCTCATGACTTGACCCGTTGTTTTAACTTGAATAACCTCCACCCATTTGGTGAAGTAATTTGTAGCAGTCAGGATCCATTTATGTTGATTGCTATAATGAGGATTAATTTCGCCTATAAAATCTAATCCCCATTTCTGAAAAGGGGCTTCTATTTTGACCAGAACCAATGGCATCGCTGGGAGTTTATTCTTTCCTGCAAACAATTAGCAAGGGTTGCAGGCTCGGACCTTGGCGTTGATGTCTGAGAAAATTTTGGGCCAATAATATCCTGCCCTCAGGATCTTATAAGTTTTTTCCCTCCAGGCGTGATGTCCTCCACACACTCCTTCGTGAAATTGGCTTATGACCTTCTCTGTTTCTGATTCAACCAAACAAACCAACATGAATCCAAGTGGGTCCTTCCAATACAATTAGCTTTCAAATATACAGTACTTGACCTCATGCAGCTTCATCATTCTAGCCTTAGATGGGGGTAAGTCACTCGGGAACTTCAAGGTCAACAGGTAGGACACTATGTCTTTGTACCAATCTGATGAAGCAAACTTCTCTTCGATTTTGATTTCAGTTATTTGTTCATCGAGCTCGTTCATGTCCACACACTCTTCACCTCCCTATAGGACATTTATTCCGAGAGCTCTGAAATTTGATTCAGCTAAGAGTTTAGCCAAACCTTGTCCCTATACTAGTCTCGTTGGTTTTATCTCCAGGTTGAATTCTTGAATTTTGGCAAGCCACCGTCCTCTTTTGCCATCACTGTCGGACTGAACCAAAATGTCTTTTACGGAGCTAGTGGGTATGTACGCAATTACCTTGGAATGCAACACGTAGGTTCCGAAAGACTTTAATGCCTTCACCATAGCATATGCTTATTTTTCCATTATATCATATCTGAGTTCATCGTCTCTAAGACTTTTGCTAAAAAAGGATATCGGTTGCTCGAAACCTTCTTCATTTTTCTGGAGGAGTACCGCGGCAAGTGTGTGTTTGGAGGCGAACAAGAAAATAAGAAAATCCTTTAGATAATCAGGGCTTTCCAGTATGGGTTCCTCGCTTATAACCTTCTTGATGCATGGAAATGATGCTTTGGCTTCTGCTGTCCATTTCACTTCGTTGTTTTTCTTTAGCATATCTGTGATCAACTTCACTATTTCAACAAAGTTTGGGATAAATCTCCTCAAAAAAATTATTTTTCCTAAGAATGACTGAATCTCTTTTACATTCCTAGGGATATTTATTGTGTCTATAGCTTCAACTCTTTTAGGATCAATTTTAATTCCATGTTGAGACACAATATGGCCCAAGAGTTTACCTTCTTGCATAGCAAAGTGAGACTTTTTGGGGTTTAAAGACAAACCAAACCTACGACATTTCTCAAACGTCTACTTGAGATGTATAAGATGATCTTCATCAGATTTAGAAAAAATGGTTAGATCATGCAGATAGATAACCACAAATTTGTCCCTTTCATCAATGAAAGCGATATCCATAGCATGTTGGAAAGTAGCACCTGCATTCATTAAACCAAAAGGCGTCTTGTCATACATAAATGTACCCCAAGGGGTGGTGAAGGTTGTTTTTTCTTTATTGTGTTCATTGATGGAAATTTGATTGTACCCGGAAAACTCGTCGATCATCGACATCCTATTTGCCCCAACTACTTTTTCTAAAATGTGATCCATTTTGGGTAGAGGGTAATTGTCTTTGAGAGAGGACTTATTTATATTTCTAAAATCAACACACGGACTATTTTCCCTGCTTTTCTTTCTAACTGGGACCAAGTTTTCTACCCAATCGGTGTATCTCATTGGTACGATTATTTTTGCATCCAGGAGCTTTTTGACTTCCCTTTCAACCACGGGAAATAAACTAGGATTGATTTGTCTGAGTTTTTGTCTAAAGGGTTTGACACTAGGCTTCAGGGGTATCTTATGTTCAATCACAGTGGTGTCATAGATTCTCATCTCTTCATATGACCAAGCAAAAATGTCTTTGTACCACCCGAGTAAGTCTTTATACTTTTTTTTTACCTCGAGAGGGAGGTACTTTGATATTTTTACTATCCTAGACTCCTCTTTGGTCCCTATGTCGTAGTCTTGAACCTCTTCTGGTTGGGGTTGCAAAGATGATTTTAAGGGCATATCATTTTGGTCGAAAAGTCTCTCCAGAGGGATCAATCCCCTCGGAATCTGATTGTTCTTTAAAACCAACATGCGATGATTAGCAATTTTCTCTCAGAACTCCTGAGGCTCCTCTCCCCCTTGCATGATCCATGCATGATCATTTTGGTTCTCCTGGTCAATGTGGGTTTCGGAGAAATCACTCACCATTTCCAGGAACTTTCTGATATGTTCGTCATCCTCGAAGACCTGCCAGTGTTGTATGTTATTTGGTATGGATGGTCCATGACTTACCTCTATGTGGTATTTTAATTTTAAAGTGGTAGGGGGTACAAAAGTTGAAGCTGCTTTGGCTAATGAATTGGCTTGCAGGTTTTCGGTGTGTGGGATGAAATGCACATTTACCGACGAAAATAAATTTTCCATTAAATCCTAGGAACAATTCCTGTAAGATCTCAATCTTAGGTGTTTGGCCTAGTATTTCTGATTTATCTGCTTCACTATCAACTCTGCATCGCCATATACTTCCAGTTTCTTTATGTTCAGCTTCCTGGTACCTTCTAATACTAAGAATAAGGCCTCATACTCACATACGTTATTGGTACAATCTATATCCCACTGAAGCCTATAAGAGAAAGAAATAACAAATTCATTTTAAGGTGCTACAAACAGTACTCATGCACCTGCTCCTTCATATGACATGGCACCGTCAAAAAACATTTTCCAAATGCCAATGCTATACAAATTTTCATCTATCTTTCCTGATTCGTTTTCATCTATGTAATTCTCTTATGTACAACTATTTAAACCGTCATCAAAAGACAAAATACAATTTCCTAGATCTTGATCGGCAACATAAACAGGAAAATTGTTAGGACTTTGTGGGCCACTCACTATGTATGCTAGCCTCGTTTTTCTGTAGAGCCGAGTAAATTTTCCACCAAACACGGGAATCATGGTGTAGTTCATGTCTAGTTGAAGAGACCCCCCAAGTTTGGCTCCCCATGTCCTAGATAGTAGTAAACCATACTTCAGAGGTATATCGGCGATAACTACATCCATCAGGACGCTTTTCACTAGGACCTGTGCAAGGGTGACTACTAAATCTTTTATCATACCCATGCACTTAACTCTTCTTGAATCGAAAGAGTAGAGATCTCCATAAGGCCTGGTGATATCGAGGCCTAGTCTATCCATAATAGACTTGGGCATCACATTATGTGAGGCCCTAGAGTCTAGCATGCAGTTATGCAGTAGTCGATCATGCACATTCAGGGTAATATAGAAGGGGGCGATGTTGTCTCTGACACCCTCAAAATGTGGACCAAAAGTGATATTCGGCTTATCATCTTCCAAGTTTATCATGTCAGAGTGACTTTCTATATCTGAAAAACCTATCATTTTGGTTATCTACTTTTGAAACACAGGATTTTTCGCTAATTCGACTAGGGGGATCGGTATTTTGATCTTATTTATCTCATTTTCAAGGCTGAAACCTCGACTAACTTTGTTCATTTCTCTGGTTGAAACCTTGGACTCCTTATTTTCTAACTTATTTGTTTGCGCTTATTTATTTCCCGTGAGTTTATCTACCAGTATATGTGTTTCAACTGTCTTAGTTTCTTTCGCTTGGGTCTCAGCCTCCTTTACTTTGGGATTCAACGAATCTACCTCTTTTAATTTTCTATTAGGTATCTCTGTCTATTTTGGGATGGGATGGTATATTTGTCCTCTAGGGAGAATTTTCTTGGGTTGAGGAGTCGATGCAGGTTTGTTTTTAGGCCTCAGGTTGTACCTAGGTTGGACCTCAACCATTATAGAATTAGTTATTTCTTGATCAACAGACACATCAATGTTTTTTATGTCAACGTCTTTATTTGACGGTTACAGTGTGTTTAAGGAATTCTCGTAGTCTTATTTAGTTAAGTAAGGTTGTGTGCAATCGTCACCCAAATTTGTCACATCTTCATCTAGGTCCTCGAAATCTTGTAGGTCGTTTCCTCCTATAAAATTTTCATTTTTTAAAGGAGTTTGAATTTTTTGGTCTTCATTTTTAATCTGTCTTTGTTGATTTTGAGGATTGGGGTTTCTTCTAAATTCCCTCTTCACAAAAGGATCTACCTTGGATTGATATAGTTTCATTCTAGAAATCTTATTTGATAGCTCTTTGATTATCCTAGCCATATCATCAATTTTATCATCTAAGGATCTACTAGGCCCTGAGGGTCCCACTTGTTCCCTAAAATGTTTGGTTTCTCAGTTTCCCATTTCTACCTTTGTTCTCAATTTGTCGAAAGCCATCATGTTAGATTCGATCTCTATGGCATCATATTGCATTCAGGTCAGGGTATCCCCTCTCCTTTCTCTCAAAAAAAGCGCGAAATCAGGTTCGAAGGCTCTCACAAAGGTTACCTTGGCTACAGGTTGGGATGGTTTAACCTCGACCGGGATCTTATTATATAACTTGTTAAATCTTTGAATGAATTCCATAACAGTTTCTGAAATTTTTTTCTTTAAAGACCCAAACTCGGTCAAATAATACAAATGGTCTTTCCTTTCACCCCATTGTCTAAGAAAAGAGTCTTCTAGGGCATCACAGGATAATATCGAACCTGTGGGTAGACTTTGAAACCAAGTTCATCCATGTCCTTCAAAATTCTATACAAACAACCTCGAGTATACGTCTTCGTGTTCGAGACCTATGATATCTACGAACTGATCAAAGAAATTTATATGTTCGTCCACGGTCAAGTCCCTTTCCCTTGTAAATTTAGGTAAGTTTTCCATGTAGTTTTTAGGAAGGTCATGAAGAGGGACAGGCAAGACCAGAGGCACATATCTTGCAGCTACTTTAGCGAAAAATCTGGGAGGCGAGGGTGGCCCTTGACCCCCACTCCTCCTCCTGGAGCCCCTCCACCTCCCCCTCCTAAAACCCCTCCACCTCCTCTTCCAGCAATCACCATTGGTACTACAGGATAGGAAAATGATGCATTATAAAGAGGGTTCTGGAACACTATAAGAGAATCCTTAGCTTCGAGAGAGACGAGAAAACTGAAGAAAGGTGAAAATGGATGTGAGGGCTTGGTTCCTCGGATTTGCAAGAGATGTTATCAGGGGAACTCGTGCGTGTGGAATATGAGTATATGGTATACTCTTCAAGACTAGGCGGGGTCGTGAAATCTAACTAAAGGGTTGGTGGGATATCAATCACTGATAAACTTACTACGGGATTTTCACCTTTATGTACGTCAGAGGTTGTCAGATGGATTTCACTTTTAACTTCAGGGAGAGATAAAGTTGGATTGATGGTTTCAAGGGGGAAATTGTGCGAGGTTGAAGGTTCAAAAGAACTCTTAGCCTTGGGTTGTGGGTACTTAAGCTGGTAGACGGCAGTGGTCGACTTAAGGGAACCTTTTGTTTTCAGTATTTTTTCAGGATCAGAAATGGGCATGGTCTGTTTACCATCTGGGTTTTGTCTAGTGTTCTTTCACCCGGAAGCCAGCTTACTTAAATGTGGAGTCGCCATGTGAATGATGAAAGTTTATCCTTAACAAGGTGTTCACCCTTTGTTCACTATCAAAGGGTAGGAACTAATAATGTCGTTCTCCTAGGGAAAAGGTTTCGTAACTTCGGTCCCCGACAACAGCGCCAGAAAGATGTTGTTCCAGAGTCTGTACTTAAGGCTAGAAATTACAGGGTCTAGGCATCTGAAAGTGGTGTGAAAGATAAAAAAAGGGGGAGGATCAACCTTCAGGAAAGAAAGCTAAGGCTAATTTCTAAGTTGCCTTTGTCTCTCTTCCAAAATTTCCTGGATGCTTCTATCCCATTCAATGGCAGCCCATGAATGTTCGAGTTCTACCTGGGTGGTGGTTGTTTTAAGTATGGTGTCGAAAAGGTTCAAAGCAATGATGGTTTGATCTAACAAGCCAGGTTCAATATTGGGATATCTGGTGATGGGGACAGTCATAGATTAATAGGGAAAGTTAAAGGAAAGTTCGAGGTTTAGGATGCTGCCTCAAATTTTGGATCATAAAAAGAGTACTCTCGAATCTGAAATCACAGATAGAATGCAAACCAAAGGCCTTTTCCTGTAACTGAGTTAATTTTTAATAAATCATGTAAGAAATGTGAGAAAACATTAAGCTGTCTATAATGTGAGGCTCCTATCAAGGGAGAATCTCACCCTATAAACAAAAGAAGAAAAAGACAAGAAGAAATCTGACGAAGCATAAAATATAAGGATCTAAAAAAAAATTCATAGGTCTTGTACCTGCTAATAGCCGATACAGAGAAAAAACTGCAAATGATTGCACGTCTAAAAGTTGATCACCACGGTAGAGGTTATACTAAATTGCAGTGAAGCACTCATCATACATATATATGTGAAATGAAATTGAATATAAGATAACAGAGGAAACAAACTCATAACTTAGTCTTGACAGAATCTGGAATCTTCGGATTGCTTTGTATTAATTTTCAAACGAAAAAGTCTCTATTACAATCGGCCAAAAAAGGTCCAGCCCCCCTTTCCTTCTTCAAAATGCTTATATATACAAACTTCTGAGCATTTGAATTTCAATCATTCCCAAAATTTTTGGTTACAAAATGAGAAGTTCAAGTGTTTCGCTTCTTTGCCTTTGTCATCTTTCATGTGGGTGGAACACCTTCTTTTCTTTACTCTCCGGGTTCTAAAAATAGAACAGGTAGACACTTGTCATTATTTGGTACTGGGAACCTGTCCTTTCGCCTGCTTGGTACAAGTGAGGCACCTCTCCACCAACTGGGCTATTAACCTGGAAGGCTCTGCTTGGTGGTTTGCCTCGAAAGTGTAACAATCCTTCACTAACTGTGGCAACCTTCCTCCCACTTGTCGTTCTTCGACGATGATAGAACATAATTGTATACTTGGTTTTATTAACCATTTACCTACTTGGACTATGTCAGTCTAGCTGATTTGTGATATTTCAGCCTTCTCTTTTTCCTCGTTCTCCTTGATATTTAGCAGGTTTTTGGCTATATCGATCTAGCCCAGTGTCTCAACGCTGCTTTCGTTATCAAGACTCAACAAACTTTCATCTATCAAGATGAAGGTTTCTTCACAATAGTTTCTTACCTCTTTAGCAAGTTCTCTGCTCTCTGATATGTTTATCTCCCATGCCTTCATCAATATGTTACCTCTAGTCTGCTCTGGGATGGAGAGCTTGGAACTACTGCACATTTCCTTTTTCGTCGTGGCTATGATAGCCTCTTGGAAAGTGACCCGATCCGCCCCAGCTTCTCTTTCTCTCATAGAGATGTCTTCCAACACTTGATCAATGATATGGAAGTGGTTTTGAATGGTTTCCACTTTAGCGAGTAAATCTTGTTGAGATGTTGACACTCTTTTTCATATTTCGATAGCTTGGGATTGGAATATCCCGATATCTATCACCTAGCTCTCAGCAAAATTTAACTTTTCTTGTAACTGCCATATCAATTCTTCTTGTTGGCTTATCTGTGACTGACTGGTCTGGGCTGACAGCTGTGTTTGTTCGAGATTGGATTTGAGCCGCTCGATTTCTTTTTGATCGGCTACTCTGACTAGCTCTAGACCTGTGTTCACCTGATCTTTGACATTAGCTTCTGTTGTAGCTAGCTTAGCCTCCAAAGTTTTGATCAAGAATTTATTCCACTATAATTGTTCTTTTAGGGATTCGACAGAGTATTGGTTGGCTGTAGCAAAAACCCCCAATGTCCCTGCTATCTGAGTTGTGAATTCCTCCTTTTTCATGGCTTTTCCATTGGCTAGGATTTTGAATTTTTTGGCTACCGTGCCCGCTTCTGGGTAAATCTCTTGCTTCACAATGACCTTTCTCTTCTTATCGAAAAAAAAATCGTTCAGAAGCAACTCGTCTACAGTAATAGGCATTATTTATTTGTTGAAAATCCATCCCTCGCTGGGGGTCCCCTTCATGGACTGTAGGGGAGTGACATAAACAATGGGACTACCAATTTCCTTGGATGATTTCCTCAGGGTAACAACTGAGGTTGGCTTGCTTGGAGAGTTGGGGATATCGGCTTCCTGTTTCAGGTCCCCGGTTTGCTTTTTCTTTTCCTTATTTTCCCCTTGGTCAGGTCTTGAATCTTTGGAGCCCTTGGTTTCCGTTTGCTATACATCTACAACTGGTGGGTTCTTACCCTGTAAGACTGGGGGAAGACAGCTTCGTCGATGTTCTTGAAATTTGAAGAAATCAACCATCTCCTCTCGCGACAGGGTTTGAATCTGACTTAGGACCTCGGCATAGGATCTCGCCCCTCGAAAGATGTCATCATGAGGCGAATGCTCATGTTCATATATTTTTAGGCCACAACTTTCCATGTGATTAACCACGAACTTGTGTGGGTCGTGTTTCTTAAACTCAATGTGGACCAATTTAATATCCTCTAAGACCGCTGCCTCGGCTTTTGCGTGTCCGAAATTTAATAAAGAATATGTATTCAAATGAATGGGGAAGGGCGGCCATACCTTCTTCGAAAAACCTTTAAGCTCTTTTCTTATGCCACCAATCACAGTTTTCCTTGCGATTTCGCGACATGCCAGCTTATCCGGCATAAATAGTGGTAGAGCATACGGGGGCACAGAGGCACCAAAAACCTTGATGTATGAAAATTCTGCTTCTACATACCAGTTATCCACACTACTCAAGTTGGTAGCGATGCTATATGAAACCCTAGGTGGTGGGTTACCGAATATGGAGACATGCATCGGTACCATTACCCAATTGGAAATCTCTTATATGAATTCTATGGCCTTATCCTCCCAAAGTTTTGACTGATAGACATGGATAGGCTCAACATCAGATGGAGTCTAGCGCCAGCTCATTAGAGGGAAAGGTGTCATGATACAAACAACGTCCATGATGTAGGCAGACATGAAAAATGAGGCAGCTTTCCCATTCACCTTCTACACTCAATATTCAGTAATCCGACTGGTTAGACTGCCTGACAACAGTTTGGCCCAGTCAAAGGAAAAACCTTCAGCGACTGTGTGAATCAGAGGCACCCATGGGAGGTAAAAGTGTGTGGTGTCCTCCCTCCCGTACAACCTACAAGTCATCATTGCTATATATCTGAATTGTGGTTCTAAGGAAGAGATTGAATAAACTCCATTACCATCCGCCCTGAATTTTGCGGGGTGGGAGACCCAATCTTTGATTAGATCAGACAATTTTTTACCATATTGCTCGCATTCCTTCTGCTTGAAATATTCTAGAAACTCGTCATTGTATGCGAAGTTTGGCATGGGTGACAGTTCATACATTACCTGCAAATGTTCAGGTCGAAAAGTCCCAATCGTCACCTACTGCTCACTGATAATAGTCCTGGTCAGGGATGATTTTAAGGATCGAAATTTATTTTAAAATGTAGAAACCTTGGCGAATCTTACTAATCCTTCATATGTCAACTATAAATGTTTGGCGATATTTTTGTAAAAATATTCAAATTTCTAAGTATTTTATATAGTTTTTATAAAATTTTGGCGATTTTTAGGGTAAAATAATTTTATCTTATAGAATTTGGGTGAATCATTTTTAAAAGAGTGAATCTCATTTTTGGAAAAAACATGGAAAATTAGCCCATGAGCGAAATTTAGCCCCTAAAATCATCCTTGGTCCTGGTCGGGATATCCACATGATCTAGCACCCATCTGATCATATCATAATAGGGAAACAACCATGGCCTTGCTGCTATTTTGTGCATCTCTTCTTGAATGACGATTTTGTATTTGGTGGCCAAATCATCCTTCTCATTATCGCTGGAATCATCTGAACAAACCACCAATTCGGACTGAAGAATGTTGGAGACCTATGACCAGGTTTTGACGGTATCAATACTTTGAGGTGAAGTATCGGAAACAGTATCTGAGCCTTGCCCTGAACTCTTAACAATCACCTTGGACACTTTTCGTGGAGCCATGATAGAGGACTCTGTACTCAGCTCTCCTGTAGTAAATATGTAGATACAGACAAAAGTTAGCCTGATGAAAAATATTCTTTGCGCAAAATAGAAATGAAATTTAAAATAATGAAAGAAATAACTCCTTTATCTTATCCATTTAAAACCCCGGTGTCCTTGTGAACAGAACGGTCAATTTGTTTTAATGAAAGGTTTAGCAGTAAAAGAAATATCCTTATCTGTCACTTCGTCGTATCTCAAATAAATGCCATAACTTTTTGATGAGTCGCAACATAAATTAGCGCAAAGACATTTAAAATTACTTTGTAGACGGTACGTATTAAATTTGTATTAATTCATTTATTGATCTGGCTTAGCTTCTTAATTAGTTTTTATTTTAGTCTTTAATCTTCTTTTTCGGCATTCACTGTATCGAGAGAAAACACCACTTCCCTTTGAGCCCCCAAAACCCAAAATCGCAGTGATGCGATTTAGTTTAAAAAATGTAATCTGCATTAAGTGCTTAAAGAATATCGCGACTTCGCGACTCAGGGCTCCAAAGCTATAGTTCTTTGGAAGAGCGATTGCTGAGTCATGAAACCCCGACAATGTTTGACTATGTTTTAAAGCGACTTACCCCTGACACTAACTCGGGTGACTTTTGAAGCCGTCTTGCAACTTCACATTTCGGAGTTTGGAAACCTTGAAAATTGTATCTCCCGAAGTGCAAAAGCATGAGGTAAAGAAAAGTGATAGACCTTCTTAATGGTTAGGCGATGATGATTTAGGATTGTAATGGCTATTGCCACTTCTTATGTCGAGGAAAATTCTTGATTGCAAGAATTATATTTCAACCATTTGTAAAAGGCGACTCCAACACCTCCCAAGACTTGCTATAGATTAGTATATCATCAAAAAATACTAACACAAATTTTCGAAGGAAGAGCTTGAAAATGGAATTCATCAGCCCTTGGAATGTGGAAGGTGCATTTGTAAGGCCAAAAGGCATGACCAAAAATTCATAATGGCCTTCATGAGTTCGGAATGTTGTTTTTGGGAT
>JZKD02S2014716.1:350142-363033 GCA_000966675.3 Picea glauca
TCCCCCGCGTGGAAGAGTGTACATACTTCTGGGGTGTAAATACTTCATGGGGTATAAACACAGTTGAAAGCAAGGACCTCTGAATCATGAAGATAATCAGGCTCCACAACCAACAAAATCCAATGGCAAGAAAGGAAGAGAAGCCCTCTTGAAAGCATTGCAAGAAAGAAGGGCATGATGAGGACTGTTTTTGGCAATTACATCCCGACAAGAGACCAAAGTGGTTCAAGGAAAGGAAAGGGAGGAAAACTGTTGTAGCAACAACACGACCAACAGGCTTGCGATCAGATTCGAGTGATGAACCTAGAATTTCAGCGGTTGGTTTGAAAGGTAAAATTGGTGATGGATTTGATTCTATAAGTAAATTGTTTCACATAAGGTTCATTATGAGGCATACTAAGGTCGATACATTGATATATAGTGGATCTCAATCTAACTTGATTTCATAGGAATTGGTTAAACAATTGGGATTAAACACTTAGATGCATCATAAGCCTTACTCACTTAAATGGATAAGAAACAATCATAAATTGCACATAAAAAACAATGCACATTAAATTTTGCAATTTCATCTAAGTTTGTGGATCATATCGAGGCCTCAACATGCATGGATGTCAAAATCCTAAGGGCAGGTCGGGTTTGAAACCATGGTTTTGTAGAGATATGACATGTCAGTCGGAGACACATATCAGGCCCGAAAGTGGTGAAGATTCAAACCACTTTTGGCAGCCACGATATGTGCATGTGCTTATAATTCCCTATCTCGAGTTGACAAGTGGCCACCTCACAACTATCCCGCCAGCACCTGTCCTCCACTCACCATCCCTCTTGTCACATATCCCTTTCTCATCTCCCACCACCTGTACCACTTCGCTCCACATCACCTCTGTCCCATTACACCTCAGCTTCTTCTTGTGTGGCCCCCACACTATCCTCAGTATCCTCTTCCCATTCACAATTGTCCACCTAGACATATCTCGTCCACTTTTCCATGTTGAGCATGCCATTCACTTTGACATCGTCCACATCTGCTATCAGGACTCCTTGCAAGCATCTGACTTAGATCCAGATGGAAGAATGCAGAGGCCTCCAACTTCCATAGGTCTAGCTCTGACTCGGGCCTTCTCGATCCCATGAAAGTAGTTATTGAGGTTGGTTGAACATCATTTCCACCATAAATAGAAATCCTAAGAACGGACTATCAAAAAGTTAGATCAGTTGTAAAACCTTCCTGAAACACATTTGCGTCTTCCAGAGCTCACTTCCGACAGGAGACTACATGCATAGTCTGACAGGAAGCATGCAGATGTAATTCCTTCAATGCAAAGACTCGAGCACACTTTTGGGGTTTTTCTCTGAGTATATAGGAGTCTTCCTCATATTTTGTTAAAGGTCGATGTTTCAGCTAAGATCCTAATTGTAAATTTTTAATGAAGCTCTGGTTCTTATGGTTATGTATCTATATTTGAGACTTCTTTTTTAATGTAAGTCATATTCTTTTCATATCTCTTTAAACAGTTGTGTTAGAACACTCGGGCATGGAGGATCCAGTCAAGGGTACTTACGTTTTTGTGATGTAGGCTTGATCACAGTGACATAGCGACCATTTTTAATCAGTTTATGTTTTGTCTTTTCCCTATAATGTTGAATGACTTGGGCATGGATGATCCAATCGTGTTATTTTTATTGAATTGTGATGTATGTTTGATTTCAGTTCAGTGATAATTTCATTCAGTTCCTTAAAACTCTGAAACAAGAGGATCTTGTCTTCTGAGTTTTTCCTCTTTAGGCTACTGGAAGACTGGATGTCCATAGTAGACCTCTTCACTATCATAAAATTTCTTCCCCCCTACTCACCCTTATTACAACTTATTGACTAAAGTTAGATCAAGACCTCATATGCTTATGCATACCAACCCAGTTTTTTGAGTTAAAGCGATAGAATCCTGAGTCTGCGTCCATTAGATCACCCTTAAATTTGTTCATTGTGACATACAAACTGATGGGTACTGGTCTTACCTCTGTTGCAATCCAGAGGTGACTTCTAGTGCTAACATTTCCGGCGCCTCTGCCGGGGATGAATTGAAGATTTTCCCTGGGTAGAATGACAAATCTTACTGATTCTGAAGATGCATCGGAACTCAGTACATCAAATATTGCAACTGTGCACCTGGACACTCCACTGTGGTGACTCCATTGTCTTAAATCCACTGTTTCAGTGTGGCTGCTTCTAGCTACACCTAGTATCCCCTCACAGAAGACAATGATTAGATCTGGTCTTTGATGGTGAACAAAGACCAGACACATGCATTATGCACATCATTCACCTGGCGACTCCATGGTTAATGGATCGATTGGTGACTTCTCTAGTTCGAGATGGACAAAATACTAGCTTGGAGGTTTTCTCCTTTTAATTTTTCTATTGTTCATTGTTTTCCTAATGTTGTCCCTACTATGGATGAATGGGGTGATTATTTGACCATATTTAGAGAACATAAAGAGGACAACCCTGCTTGGCATCTCCATGAGTTTCATGAACTCATGCATCAGTGGGAGATACATCATGAATATATATTAATGAAGATGTTCATGTTCTCATTGGACGAGGATGTCGATGAGTGGTATCAATCCTTTCCCCTTGCTAGAATATCCTCCCTGGAGCATTTTCAGGTGGCTTTTAATAAGCATTGTCGAAGGTATTATTCCTCTGAGTTTAGCTGTCATAATTTTTGTAAGGAATGTGAAGATCGTGATAAAGATATGGCTGTGTCTAATGAAATATATGAGGATGAGGAACATGAAGAGGAATATGCTCTGGGTGAAGTAATGGAGCTAGTAAAATCTCCCTCTACCAAACTAGAAAGGTTGGAATATGGATAAAGCACAGAGGATTTCCTAGTCCTTGAAGAGGATGTTCTTGACAACCCTACTAATGATGATATTATTGAAGATTTCATAGTTGTAGAGGCCTTTTATTTTTCTCCTAAGGTGCCTGCTCTCCCTAGATTTAATGATTATTTGGATGAAGAGAAGTCGAGCCTCACATCACAGTTTATCGACCAGAAGAGCAGCTAGCCTATACAAGACAGCTATAGATCAAATTCCTAGCTAGATATGTAGGATTTCCTAGGGCATGCAGCAGAGCCTTATCCTCTATTCATTGAGGAAAATAATTGTGAGGAAATCAGCCATCCTGAGAAGCATGATGAAGAGTATAGATTTCCCACGGGTCCTATTTATGATGATTATGAATCTGACCCTTGGGAGAGCCAAGAAGAATAACTAGAGGAGCATCAGAAGGGGCAGTTTATCCCCTTTCTAGAGCTTGTCCATGAGTAGACATCACCTGAGATCAGTTAGCTTGCATCGACTGTTCACCCACCTATTCCCACCAAATATATTCAACCATGTGTGAACAACTATTTAGCATATAAGGCCACCTGTTACAAATTTTTTGGAGTTTTCCACTCGTCCTATGAGCCCATGAAGGAATACATGGAGTCATATTTCCTTCATGTTTTTAAGCCACCCAGCTTCATCCTAACCTCAGCATTAGGAGGAAAGATGAAGAATGTAACCATTCTGTTGTCATGGTTGCATTCTCTATTATCAATCATTGACAGAGTGGAGGAGCTTCTAGTTAGGGAGTTACTTGAATGGCTATGGTGGAAGTTTGATTTCACCTAACATTGTGTAAAATTTTATTAGTTTAGAACTATACATAAATAATCTCCTTGGAGCATGTGTGTTTATTTGTTTTTTACTTATCAACTTTTATTCCTCAGCGGGGTGTTTTTGAGATTGACTCCATAGCCCAACAGAAGGCGACTAGAACTGCAAAAGGAGATCTTAGAGCCTCACAAGGAGGACTCTATCCTCCATGGAGCCTAATGCTATCAAATATATTTTTCAAGGGCAGTGGGTTTTCTAGGTTCGCGTCCTGCAAAGGAAGCGTCAAAGTGATTCCAATGGTGATCTTCCCCTACATAGGTTTAGTGTGGCACTACCTCTAAACAAAATTGGGAGGACTCCAAAGTTAGCAGGTGGATAGAAGTTTGGCATGGGAACCAAAAGTAGCCGGCACACCCAGATCTCATCTCCCCTCCAGATCGACAGTTGTTGATCATATCGGGGCCTCAACATGCACAGATGTTAAAATCCTAAGGGTAGGTCGGGTTTGAAACCATGGTCTTGCAAAGATGCGACGTGTCAATCGAAGATGCATATCGGGCCCTAAAGCTGTGAAGAGTCAAACCACTTTTCACAGCCTTGATATGCACATGTGCATATAGCGCCCTATCCTAGGTTGACAAGTGGTCGCCCCACAACTGTCCCACCGACACCTGTCCTCCACTCACCATCCCGCCTGTCGCATCTCCCTTTCTCATCTCCCGCCACCTGTACCACTTTGCTCCACATCACCTATGTCCCATTACACCTCAACTTCCTCTTGTGTGGCCCCCACACTATCCTCAATCTTCTCTTCCCATCCACGGTTGTCCACCTAGACATATCTCATCCTCTTTTCCATGTCGAGCACGCTAGTCACTTCTTCAACGTCCATGTTTGTTGTTAGGCCTCCCCGCAAGCATCCAACTTAGATCTAGATGGAAGAATGTAGAGGTCGCCAAGTTCCACAGGAGCAATGCTGACTTGAGCCTTCTCGATCCCATTAAAGTAGTTATTGAGGTTGGTTTGGGGTGGTTGAACATCATTTCCACCATAAATGGAAATCCCAAGAAAGGATTTTCAGCAAGTCAGCTTAGCTGCAAAACCTTCCCAAAACACGATTGTGTCTGACAGAGCTCGCTTCTGACAGGAGACTGGATGCACAGTTTGATAGGAAGCATGCAGACGTAATTCCTCCAATGTAGAGACTCGAGCACATTTCTGGGGTTTTTCTCTGAGTATATAGGAGTCTTCCTCATAATTTTTTAAAGGTCAATGGTCGAGCTAAGATCTCGATTGTAAATTTTTAATGAAGCTTTGGTTCTTATGGTTATGTATCTTTATTTGAGACTTCTTGTTTAATGTAAGTCAGCTTCTTTTCATATATCTGTAAACAATTGTGTTAGAAAACTCGGGCATGGAGGATCCATTCGAGGGTAGTTATGTTTTTGTGATGTAGGTTTGATCACAGTGACATCGTGACCAGTTTTAATCATTTTATGTGTTGTCTTTTCCCTCCAACATTGAATGACTTGGGCATGGATGATCCAGTGGAGTTATTGTTATTGAATTGTATGTTTGATTTCAGTTCAGTGATAATTTCATTCAGTTCCTTAAAACTCTGAACCAAGAGGATCTTGTCTTTTAAGTTTTTCCTCTTTAGGCTACTAGAAGACCGGATGTCCATAGGAGACCTCTTCACTCTCCTCAAAGTTATTCCCCCTACTCACCCTTATTACAACTTACTAATTGAAGTTAGATCAATACCTCATCTGCTTATGCATACCAACCCATTTTTCTAAGTTAAAGTGATAGACTCTAGAGTCTGAGTCCGTTAGATCACCCTTAAATTTATTCATTGTGACATACAAACTGATGGCTATTGGGCTTACCTCTATTGCAATCCAGAGGTGAATTCTAGTGACAACAAGATCAAACACACTTTGATTCAAGATAAGCTATTGTCGTGCAAATATTACAAACATATTATCTCATTTGTAGTCATATTTTTGATGTTATCATTAGCAATGTTGTCAACATGGATGATAGTGGCTTCAATAAGATGTGAAAGAGTACAAGTGGCCAATATGCTATCAGTTATCATGGTTGTTTTACAGTTGACCTTGATGAGATAGGTGCAGAGGATAGAGTTTAAAGACAGATAACAATTGGGGTGGCCAATCCTGCACTTGATGACTGGTTAGTAACCTTTTGGAGGACCAAAAGGTCTTTAGTGGGGAGGTGTGATCTAGAATGGATCTAGGGACCAAAATAGGTCCAAAAAGGCCTAAAAATAAAATTTCTCAGAATGGATTCAAAATGGACATGTGCATAGGCCTCATTGATATGAACCCAATGCAACTTGAATTGGCTCAAATAGACATTGTATGTGAAATATATTGCATTCTGTTTGTTTCGTCAAACAGACAAAAAACAAAATGTTGACTATATAGTCCATACAGTGTTGACGTGGCAGCTAACTATACAAGTCGTACAAAGGTACAATTAAGTTGTAGGTATAGTGGTGCTGACTAGGTAGACATGCTGACAGATAGGTGGATGAGTTAGATTGTGACACATGGCACCACTGCAAGGGTGACATGTGGCACAGGCTGACATGGCAAGGGTCGTACAGTCGTATGACACGTGGCAGGTGCGTTGATTGGGAAGTTTTGGTTGACATGGTAGAATGATCTCTTGACACATGATTGGTTTGTGGGAAAGTGTGATGGTGCCACATGGAATTCCTCTATTATATGTTTTGGTCAAAATTTTTATGACTCCCGAGAAGTCAAACCCGCAACCTCTGGTCCGGGTGAGTGACTTGGAAGGGTTAGGCTACCAGCTCGCCCTTGATGTTCATTATTAACCATAGTCACCATATTCTATTTAAAGTGAAATGGTTGTAGTTTGGGTGGAGGGAAGGGTTGGGGCTAGCCCCAGCCCCCGATTCAACGTTATTCAGATGACCACATAATCGTTACACTATCTGTGGCGGGAGTTGTTACATGTTGTTAGCCCCCAATCCATTCTTCCTCCCATGCGACCTTGCATATGACCCAAATATATTGTTAGTGTGGATGTATATGGATAGCACCTGGTCAGTCAGGCTAGCTTGCTAGCCAAGTCACTAGGAACCAGGGTCCAAGTCTAACCATTTTCGCGTGGAGGTATAACATTTGGCCATATGGCCATGATTGTGACCAAGGGTCAGGACCAAAGGGGTTAAGGACCAACACGCCTAGTCCAGAGCCACATGGAGGGCATCCACATGACCAGGAGCATGGGAAATTGGGGGTTGCACCCTAAATTAGTCCAAAAGTGGGTTTTAAACATTATTATATGATTTTTAATTGATTTTAATCCTATATGAGGGGATTTTGGTCATCTTTGAAGGATCTTGGGCCCTTTTTTAGGCCAGATATTGGGGGGGAAGTTGGGAGTTTGTTATCCACTTCAAACCTATATAAACCAAAGGTTCTTGAAGCCATGGAGAGAGAGTTCAGAATTGGGAAATGCTGAATATTTTCAAAGCCAAAGTCATTTTTATGCAAGGAAGCCATTGAGGAGAGCAACTTTGTAGGCCATTTCTGGGAGCTTCATTCATCTATTTTCAGTACTGTTAGTTTTTTTGGGTTCTTGAGATCCAGTAGAACATGACCAGATTAGTTTGTAATCCATTTGGCACCTTTATGATGTAATTTTTAATCTTTGAACATAAATAAGAAAGCCTCACCCACTGAGAAAAAGGCTTGGAGACGTAGGCGAGGTTGCCGAACTCCTTTATCAAATTTGTTGTTTATGGTTTGTTGTTTCTTCATGATTATTTCCAGATCTATATATTTCTTTATGGATGCCATGTTTCATCATAAATTCGTCCTCTTTCATTAGTTTCCTAAATGGTTATTTTACTCATGTTTTAAAACTCAACCATTGTCGTTAAAATATATTTTTGGATTACTTATCCTGACACTATGAGGATCCATTGCAATAGATTCTATCAATGAGTGAAGTGTAGTGGAGATCTTAGGTCTGGATCTGGCTAGAGTTCATGCCAATCAAGGTCTTTGAGAGGTAAGGTGAGGGATACTGTAAAAAACATGTGGAAATATTTGAGGAGAGACATACAACATATATAATCCTTACTATCATGATGGAAATATTTGAGGAGAGACATACAACATATATAATCCTTACTATCATGATGGAAATATTTGAGGAGAGACATATAATATTTACTATCATGATTATATTAAAAACATTATTAATCCCTGCAGAAGCCATTAATGCATAAATACTTAAATACTTAATGAAAGACTACAATATAAAGACTGGTCCGCAGAAGCCATCAATGCATAATATTCAAACCTACGCATACACTGCACCATATCATCACTCAAGAGGAAAACAATATATGATAGTGACCATGAAGGAAAAACTTGCCATAGAATTGCCACATATTATACAATTACCACATATTAAACCATAGTTAAGCATTTCATGCTACTCTTGAAATGAAAATTTAAAATTCACAATTTGTTGTTATATTGTCATATTATATTTAGTTTTTAGAGGAAGTTCATCCAAAAAATCATGATTCTTACTTACATTCCATATCCATATCTTTACTAAAAAAAATACAACAATTGCCTAAAATATTCTCTTGGCGATCACATATTCAACCATAATTACCCATAATTACCAACTGATTGGATATTTCAAGTACAAAGGTTATGAAATTGGAGGATCCATAATCAAACTATCATTTCCATTTCCAAATCTACTTGGCAGGGACTAAGATGCCATGCATCCCTTGTTATATATGCAATGAAATAATATATGAACCATATTAGAGAGATATGACATATGAACAAAATGGAGATTGAACAAGCTAAGGTAAATAGTGAACAAAGAACTATAAAACATTTTTGAGCCATAGGTTGTAAGGATATTTTTGTAGTGAGCTCAAAGATATGATATTTTCTATGTGATCCAAAGCATTGTATGTTGATGCAATTAATATTATTGACCTAAAGCCACTCTTGTACCTTATATATCCATACTATACATGCCACAGTTTAAACAATAGTTGTCTTTTTTGCACATTCATTTGTTAGTTATTTTACTATGATGATTGGTACATAATTACTTTATGTTCGCTTGAAATTATCTGTGTTGACATATGAAAAAATTGTTAACCTATTTTCAATGATTTTGTTAACATTCTTGGGTGTCATTCATGATCAACTAGTGCATGTGTGATGCAATATGCAATTTTTGTAGGAAGAACTTGTTATGTTGTACTTAGTTGAATAGGTTGTGTAACCTAAAAATACATTAAGGATGGTTGGGAGTGTTTATATGAGTGTGTAACACATCAATCAACATATCCTAGAAATGATTAGAATTGCATTGGTTTTCAACTGCGTAGAAGAATTTTGTCTCCTTCCCAACATGGTATCAATTCCTAGTTTGATATCATTCTGGAAATTTATAAATATGTATCAAGAGTAAATGTATTTTTGTTATTAAGAAAGGGGGGGAATTTTGTTTACCTCTTCAAGAATTCCCATATTAGAGATGATGTAGGATGGATATAAATACTTCGTTTCGAAATTTTGGATACAAAATGTGTTAATGAAACATAGGCTATTGAAGATTGTAGATAGTAAGGAAGTTTCTCCTACTAAAGCAACATAATGGTTTAGTGAAGTTTGAGGCACATGCTGAAGATGCATAGTATATCATAATTTCTATTGGGGTAGATCATTTCATTCCTCAAACTAGGAACATGAAGAGTTCACATAATATATGAACCACAATATAGAATTTGTATCAGATCTTGAATAAATTGAGAGTCTTTACTTAGGTAATCAGTTGTAGGTTTTGAAACTTGGTGACAAAAATAATGTTGTTGACTATGCGATAGACATACAATATGTATGCGACCAATTGGTTGCAATTGGTGATAAAATGGATCCAAAGGATTTGGTTTCTTTGACAAAAATATTGGTTGAATGAGGTATTTCAAAATTTTGTAACCAATTTGAATGTTTCAGGAAGAATTGGAACAATTTTACTTGATTTTATTGGTGGCATGTTACTCCAAAAAATAACATCACTTGAATAGGTTCAAAAATAAAAGTTTTGATCAAGATCTCACAGTCAAAAAAGTGAAGAACAATCAAGGGAAGAAATTTGAGCAGATGAATTTTTGAGAAGAAAATTTGCAGAATGCAGATAAATATTGACAAAATATTGTTGTGTGTTACTACTGTAAATATAAAGGATATAATGCGTAGTATTGATACAAGAAAACACATGAGTATAGTAAGAATCATTCATTAAATGTGACAAAGAAGAATTATGATAACAACACCGAGGAAGGTGCATTGGTCACATCACTTGTTGTGATTGATACTTTAAAATATGCTTGGTACAATGACTTTGGTGTGACCAGACATATGACTGGAAGGCATAATAAATTTGGAAAGTTTGAACCACTACATAATGCGATAAAAATTTGGTAATAAAAAGACCCCAAAGAATTATGGTGAAGGTGATGTACTTGTGTTGCTACATATAGGTGAGACATGTGACATTGACAATGAATTAGATTTGAAATTTGAATTTGAAGATAAAATGCACATGATAATTGAAATTCAAAAAGGATATGCACTCGTAGATCAAGTTATGAAGAATATGGTCTATATAAGTTGTAAGGAAAATAAATTGGTGCTAACTTTGCATTGGAAACAACAATTGACTCTAGCAGACTATGTCATTGATTGTATGGATACTTAAGTTTCTCTAGTTTAACTTTAGTACATAAATTGAATATGGTGTATGGGTTATTATAAACATAGGAACTTTTTGCTTGTATTCTTAGCAAGAGAGTTTCCCTATTGGAAAAGTGTGGCATGTAAAGTTAGTACTATTCAATTTATGCAAGAAAATGCATGAGAGTTTCCCTATTGGAAAAGTGTGGCATGCAAAGTTAGTGTTGGAAATATGGCTATAGCAGAGATGACGCAGACTGTCAAGGTTTTCATTGATGGCAATCTGTTGGTAATGGAGCACGCACAAGAGAACTGGCAGAAGAATTTAGATGATGACAGAGCAATATCCAAGTGGGGATGTTGAGATTGGGTTCCACTTAGCGAATTGTTCTACAAGAGGATACCGCTAAGATGCGGTTAGGTTATTCAAGAAAAAAGAATAAACCCATTGAAATGCATTAGGTTATTCAAAGAAAAAAAAGGGAATGAACCCATTGAAACGTTTGAAGGAAAGATCCAGTCGATTCAAGCACCCCCATTAAAATAGAAACAGAGGCAATGGCCCAGAAAGCATGCTGAAGATAGATGCTTCTCGAATCACTTGGCATTTGCAAGATATGAAGGCAGAGGACCGCTCAACAACTTTGATCTTAGGGAAAGAACTCTGAGCTTTGTGAGATGACCCAATTGGCATTCCAGGTCAGCCTTCGCCCATGGGGATCCTTGCTGATAAAATCAAGAAGGATACATCTATTGCCCGTTGGCTCTCCCTTAGCCATGGCCATGACTAGTAGTAGCATCAAGAAACCATTAAAAAGCTGCCTTGGGTTACCATTCGATTTTTCAAGAGATGCACGAATGATGCCCTTCACAATGCGATTGGTTTGGCCAGCGTCAAATGGTTATAATGCACAACCAACGCAGCCTAACATTGCCAGGCCAGTGATCAGTGTTATCCCTGGGTTTAATGCAAACCCAAAAAGAGTAGAATATTCCGAGTTAGGAAGAGGATGGTCTAAATCCAGGGTTTGTGGGGGTCTTTCATCTGCATTGACAAGTCTGGAGGATTTTGGCAGTTGTGTTTCTCTAATTACTCTGGACGGTGGCAGGACTTTCAGTCTAAAAATAGACTATCTGTTAAGAAATAAAGAGCACAGCGTTGCATGATGTGGCATGTGTAGAGGAGGCATGCAAAGAGCCAGTTCAGAAAATCAGGGAGAATGCTGGCATGCGAAAAGAAGAAGAAAGATTGAAAAAGGAAATTGCAGTTGGAGTTGAGTAAAGCAAGAAAAATAACTACATGTGCAAAAACAATATAATGCACTGAGACAAAGATTGGAGGTGTTGTTGAAGTGAGAGAGAGAGAGAGCTCTGAGGCAAGAAAAGGAAGAGGAGAATCTGCATGACAGGAGAATAAGTTGAGAATGGGCTGCAGAGGACAGTGAAGCAGAGCAGCAGATCAGAGACATTGAAGAATGCAGTGTAGATCAGTAGAAAGGGTAAGCAAGCTATATTAGAATGAACAAGTTGATTTGAGCAATATTTATTTTGGCAAATAAGGGTGGTAGGGTGGTGTTAGGGAGACTTATGTCTCTCTCTGCAAGTGGGTGCTTGTAGAATCTGAAGGTTGGTGCCTTCACTCAGTTGGTGCTGAAGTAAAAAGGAAGTCGGTGCTTCCACCCAGTGGGTGCTAGGATACTGTGGGAGTTGGTGCTCTCAGCCAGTTGGCGCTGTTAATAATAGGTTGTAGCCTCTGTGAGTTGGTGCTCATAAAAGATTAGATGTAAAGAAGTTGTAGCTTGCTTAACATCCTAAGAAGACGAGGTTTTTTCCCTGGTTGGGTTTCCTCTTGAAAAATCTGTGTCTCATTCATGTGATTGAATGTTGTGTGTGATTGCTATCCTTTATGTTATCTTCTCTATGTTCATAACTCTGAATTTCACAGTAAAGACTCATTGCCACTAAGATTATTGATTCAAAGTAAAAATAAGGGAAATTGTTAATAATCTACACTAACTAATTCATCCCCCCCTCTCAGTTAGTTCATACCTGTAACAATTGGTATCAGAGCAGGTTCCTTTAGTGTAAGGAAGATCCTGCAGTGAAATCATGACTAGTCATGATGGTTCAACCAACAAGGAACCCATTTTTAATGGCACAAATTTTGCCTTCTGGAAGGTAAGAATGAGAACATACTTAATGTCTCTGGGAGCAGATGTTTGGGAAGTAGTAGAAACAGGATATACAAAACTAAATGTGTTTCTGTCTAAAGATGAAAAATTAGAGTTCACCTTTAATGCAAAAGCTATGAATGCTATTCTCAGTGGCCTGGATGAATCAGAATTTGTGAAAGTAATGAATCTTCAAACTGCTAAAGAAATGTGGGAAAAACTGATAAGTAGCTATGAGGGAAATGAGAAATTTAAAGATGCCAAGCTACAAA
>JZKD02S2014716.1:372343-384598 GCA_000966675.3 Picea glauca
CCCTATTGGAAAAGTGTGGCATGCAAAATTAGTACTATTCAATTTATGCAAGAAAATGCATGAGAGTTTCCCTATTGGAAAAGTGTGGCATGCAAAGTTAGTACTAGCAAGTAGACTGTATGTTGGAGGTGAGATGTATGTTATGAACTTAATTGATGATAACATCATAAATGTGTCACTTTATTTTCTAGAGAAGAGAGCATATGCATTTGAATTTTTCAAAGAGTGGAAGGATCTAGTTGAAAAGTAGCATGGTAAATTTTTAAAATCCATAATATCTGATAGTGGTGGAGAATACAAGTCAAATGATTTTGATTCATTCTACAAAAAACATGATATTAAGAGGCAATTCACAACCTCTTATACACAAAAATAGAATGGATTTGTAGAGTGTGAGAATCATGTTATTTATGACATGGCACATTGCATATTGAAGTACATAAATATTCACTAGAAAGGGTTGAACATTGTAATTGTGCGGTTTATTTGATCAATAGAAGTTTGACTAAAATTATTTGGAATGTTATTCCAGAGGAGGAATGGAGTGATCACAAATATGTTGTTAAACAATTGCATATATTTGGGAGCATCTATTATATTCATATTCCAAAGGAGAAACACGATTCAAATTTCTCTGATAGAGTCCACAAGTGTATTAATTTTCTTGGATATGAGGAGCAGTCAAAGGCATATTTTTTAAGAGACTTGGAAAATCAGAAATTTGTAATAAATATATATTTTTTTTTTATGAAGCATTCACAACAGAATTTGAGAAGTATGTTGATGCACAAGATATCATTGTTAATAACACTCTTGAAAGTCTACCTTAATTTGGATAAGAAATTAAATAATCTACTCTAATGCCAAGGACACCCAAGTGGTTGGTGAAGATGGTTAAGATTTTGTTGTAGAACCTGAAATATATGATAGATTGAGAACTAGAAGACAAAAGTAGATAGAGAGTGCATATAAAGTAAAGTTGAGCTTAGAAGAAGCAAGTGATTGGAGTCACATTTATTTAATTAAGCATTGATGAGTGAAGTTTTAGTGAAAAAGAACCACATACATATGAAGAGAACAAAGAAAGTTGAGTAATGTGATTCCATGTAGTCAAAGCTTGAAGTTTTTAGAAAAAATAGAACTTAAAGTTTGGTTGAGTTTCTAACATATAAAAAGACAATTAGTTGTAGATGGATTTTTGGAGCTAAGTATAAGTATGATGGTACCAATGAAAACTACAAATAAGAATTAGTAGAAAAAGGCTATGTGCAAAAAGAAGGAATTGGCTATGAAGAAAAATTTTCACATATAGCTAGCCAAGTATATCCCTTATGGTCTATTTCCATAATTCATTTCCCTATGTGGATTTAAGAAACCACTTTGCTACCAAGGTAATTCCATAGGTGGCCAAAAAAGGAATGCTAAGACCTCCATCTTATGGTTTCCTAGTGCACACCAACCACTTGACCATAGGTATACATTTTCCCCCTTTATTCTTCACCCAAAAGAGATCTTTTAAGAAAGAGTTTTATTGTATCCATGTTGGTTTGGAAGCCAAATAGACAAATAATATATATGCATTAAAATGGAAATCTTGTCCCCCACTTGGATTTTGGCTGCTAAGGAAATGTCCTGGCTATTCTAGTATTCAAGTTTGACTGTAAGATTATTAATAACCCATTTTCACATCTGATTTCGAGTCATGTCAATGCTAAATAGAATACCAAGATACTTGGTGCTTTCCCCCCTTTGAAACCATTTACATTGGGAAGGAATCCATCCTAGGTGATCGTCTAATACAATAAGTATCATAGAGGTTTTCTCTTCTTGTAGTATCTCTTTAGAATCTTTACAAAAGGTGTTCATAAACATAGTGGGAGTTGATTAAATATTACTGGGGAAGGGTGGTAACTTTACCTTGGTAAACAACCTTTTATAATAGATAATCCAAGGAATCATATGTGAGAACATATAAATCAAGGGCTATAGGGTAGCCCTGCATCATTGATCTGCTAAGAGCAATAAGATAAGTAAGGGATCTATCACTTCATCAATCCCTACAAGAAGCCAAGTTTTCTTTCACTCAATATAAATGGGCTCGTATCTACCATTACTAGATTCAAGCCAAGAACATGAAAAGTACTAAACAAATGATATATCTCATTAAATTATCACATAGAAAACCCTGCATTAATAAATAATCGCATAACAATTCATAAACATTAAACATAACTAGAATTGATGGCTATACAAACTATGTTGAAAGGAGAAATCACACCTGATCTGATGAATTGGTCGGTAGTATAGTTGGAATCGTTTCCCCTGCATGTTTCTTTTCATCTACATGAACCTCTGTTAGTATTTATCTTCCCTCAATCGGCGAAGAAAGATCTTAAAGTACCTGCCAAAATCATTCAACCTCCATAAATATCTAAAAAATCAATACAAGTCATATTTGTAGCGCATTATTTAATCTAAGATGCATTTTTACGAGAGTTCTAGAACATACCTGATTGATCTCCTCTTGGTTTCGAGAATAATTTATTGGAGACATGCATCTAATATTTTATCAAACTGCCTCCCTTGATTTGAATTAGCAGCAACGAAGTCAACATTGACTTTGTTGTTGCTCCGTTGGATCGAGGGAGGTTTTCTCCAAGATGAAACAACTCCAATAAATTATTATCTACTAAACAGGACCAACCACATGAAGGTGAAATATCTTATGGAAATCCTTCATCTCACATCACTCTCAATTCCCCAATACCCAGCATATAAATCTATTGAAATATTTACAGCAAAAACAAACATCTATACATACCAATATTCACAATTGTTTACAATGAAATAAAATGTTTCCTTGATCCATTTGTATTGAGATCAATTATCCTAAGAGAAAAGTAACAACTATTCCATAGCAACATCCCCCCCCCCTTCACATCACTCTCAATTCCCCAATACCCAACATATAAATCTATTGAAATATTTACAACAAAAACAAACATATATGCATACCAATATTCACAATTGTTTACAATGAAATAAAATGTTTCATTGATCCATTTGGACTAAGCTCAATTCTCCTAAGAGCAAAGTAACAACTATTCCATAACATCATACACTACACTAAAGCATTTTACATCTAAAAACTAGAGAATGGAAATTGATGTGAAAAGAGGCTTTATTCTATTCCATCCTATGACTTGGTTGGAGTATTAAAATGTACCAGTTAAAATCATAGAACTCATCCCACTTTGATATATAAGTGAAAACATGTTAGTTTTCGAATATTTAATCATAAACTCACTCAAAATACTAAAACTAATTCTTTTGAAAACAATAGGTCTAAACTCATGTAATCATGAAAATGGTCTTAATGTAAGGCTACAGGAAAGCAGAATATGGTGAAAAGTGAAGTAAAAGGTTGGTAAAAGAATGGAATTTTGGTGACCCAACAAGTAAAAAAAGTATTTCATAGAAAATAGATTTTATATTAAATAGTTATTAAAATATTCATGTACATCATCATTTAGTACTTTTATCTGACCTCTTCTTCTTTGCTCTATAGTTCCTAAGTATTTCATCAATATCTACATCTTCGTTCTCTGGGTTCTCTTCAAAATCTGATTGTGATTGTGTCCTCTCACACAGAGAACGCCTAGTCACTGGGTACTCATGGGGTAATGGAGGCCGTTGTGATGAGGCATCACCTACAAAAGAAAAAAAATACAAAATTTAGATGGCCAGTTTTTAAATATCATTGAACTAGTTCAGTAATATTTAAAAAAACACCTACAATGTCATTATTTACCTAGTGCACTGGTCGACACCATTGGAATGGTTTCCCCCGTGTTCTCTTCTTCAACTATATGACCCTCAAGTACAACATTCTCTTCCATTGATACCACAAACTTTATAAGGACAATCATAAATGTATAAGTAAAAAAAAATAGAAGTACAAAATGTATAACTACAAAATTATTAAGTATATGATTAAAATACAATGATATTACCGTCATGTGCTAGCTTGGTCATAGAACCATCATGGGGATGCACCCTCATGGAATATCGATATTGCATGGGAGAACCATCTTCTAGTTGCAAACTATTATTAACCCACTTCTCTCCAACACTAGTGTGTCCGTTGACAATGTTGCTCCCCTGATTAAAACAAAGTTGTAAAACATTAAATTTATCGATGATACCCAAAATGATTGTATTATATTAATAATAAAGATTAAAGTGGATTGAATTTTATTTACCTTATCCTGCAAAGTGGTTCTTGGTAACTTCTCCAAGCTTTTTCAGTGTTCAACTACAACTTTATAGTCGTACTTGTAACCAAGCTAGAGGTCTTCCTCCGTGGTTTCAGTACCAAACTCATCACCCTGCATTGCATAAGAGTATGTAGTTTTAATGCTATTCATTGAAATTACCTAAAAAATTTAAGGCGATACAAATAAGATATTTAGGTACTTACAATTCGTGGCTGCAACTTCAAGTAGCTACCCTGGCCTAGCCAGTGATGGCCACATTTGGCAAGCATTTATTTTGTTTCCTTTGACGTGTCAGACAACCTATCATCAAAAGTTTCAAGTATGTTAATATATACCACAATTTTATTTACATCTAAAAAAAATTGAAGGTTCTGAATTGAAATTGTAATTTACCTTCTAGGACCAGAGGGTGTTTTTCCTTCATCTATCAATTTCTTCTCTTTTGCATCCTCAATGAGGGCCTTCTAGTCCCTCTATGGAATCATCAGAGGACGCTCGTACCTATAGTTTTGTTTCAAGTTCTTCCTATATGTTTCTCGCATATATTTTAAATATTGGCCATCTGTGGTGATGGCCAAGGTCTTATTAAATGTGTCTACACCAAAACGGCTTTCAAGATAATCCATCAAAATTTTTTTGAGGTTGGAATTATGGGAATTCCACCTCTCCTGTATGGTGAGCCCAAAAATAAACAACTCCTTATTCTCTAAATACCTATACAAATCATTATTCTCTACATGAAAAAATATTATATGATTATTAATTTAAAAATAATAATTTAGATGATTTATATTTGTCTACATAGAGAACATGAAACAATTAAAATTTTAAAAATTACTTGGGACTTTAACTTGATTTAATGGAAGCCCTTCCTTGTTGACCATAAATGTTCCCTTAAGGGTTACTGTGTTGGTCACATGTCTTTGTTTAAGAAAATCAACCATATAGTTGGTCAAATCATTAGTCGTATCTCCGTCACCACCTCCAAATCCTACCTGTGTGGCCGCTTCCTCGGTGTGCATGTCATGGGTCCCACCTAATGGTGTGGAAGGTGTATATTTGAATAGGTGCATCCTGGAATCTATACGAGGGCCTTCATCGAGACCCTGTGGAGTCTATGCAGTGTGACTACTACCGACACCATGCATGTCGGGGTCAACAGGATCCAAAAATCTCTATATAATAAAGAAAACATTTTTTCGTTTAGATAATGTAAAAGTTAAAAATCAAGCTTTCATAATTGATCTTATGAAATAAAAATAAAAACACTTGAAATTATGGTTATTACCTTATATGTATTAAGCCTTGTAATAACTTGTTTGATCCTTTCTTTGACCTCGAGAGTTTTATCTAGAATATCTAAAAAGTGAGCTAGTTCCTTTTTTTCTTTATGGATCTTTTTTCTAATTAAAACCATAGGGTCAAGGGATTCATACAAATCCCTTTAACTGAGAAAATCATCATCAACATCGTGGACCACCGACTACATATTCAAAAAACTAAATGATAATTCAGTTATGTAAACAAATAAAATAACTGATCGCCATAGAAATAAAATGCACATGATTAAATGAAATTCAAAAATTGTTGTTCATTTACCTGTTCTGAGGCCGCTTTTGATTTACCACAATCAGCCTTCCACATTACAGTAATATTAGAACTTTGATCATTATCATGAGAAATAAATTCAAATACATGATAAATCCTCCCTCTTTATTGACATCCAAGGAGGAATTTTATTGTTGATAACAAAAATAGGCCACACTAAGTAAACAAACCGAAGCTCTCCAAATGGACTAACACCATAAAGAACATAATGAAAATCATAGAATATAAGAGTCATTTCTTACAGGTTGGATAAATTAATATACGTACCACCCCCATAATAGCAACATCTATATCTATTCGATTCAAATTTTAATCAATCAATAACTCTTCCCCTGCAACGATTGATTTTATTTCACATACAAATACATGATTTGCTTAATGCCCATCAAATACGCAATTGGGTCGCTTACTTGTGGTCGCGGGTCATGTATTGTTTATAAATCCTGCAATTTTCCCTGTTTCTTTTGGCCTTCCGTCAATATAGATAGTTTCTCCTTTATTTTGATCATTGTCTTTTAGTTGTATATAATTTGCAGCCAAGCCATATCTTCGCATATTTTTGTATATTGGACTATTCGTATCCAATCTTTGTATATATAACAGGGTACATTGTACTCCATCAATTTAGTTAATCCATCTTAAAATACCTTTATGCCATCCATGGAAAATAGACCCAAACCATGTAATGATGATGGAGCAATCCAGTATATCCTTTCGTTTACACAAAAATCAGTGTTTATTTCAAGAATATCCTTGGGTACCCATTGTTTCACTATATGTTTGTACCTCAAGGGAACTTCGATTTCATCTATGATTTCATGATCATAAGAACATGATCCCCCTTTTGCAAGAAAAAATTTCATGCATCTATGGAATTTTCTTCTCATCTTCTCACCTCTAGTTGATCTATGACTGTTAGACCTACTAGATGTCTCACTTTCCTCTATTCTACTTGAACTTCCCTCACTCAATGACGATATATCTGACAAATACATGTTTTCTTGTACATCCTATAACACCATTAATGACAGAAACAATCATTTAATCAAGATGTAACACTAGTTCAATAATAGTATCATGTTGGTATCACAATAAGATCATAATGATTACCATAGTGTTACTCTTTCACAATTGTATTATGCTCTATTACTATTGGTATACTATCTGGGCATTATAGGGGCATGTTTGGAGTCAAATTACAAATGCCAACAAGTGGCAGTAATAGGACACGATGCTAGTTGTAATACCCCGGAACTGATGCCATTAGACACAGACTCAATCCTAAGGCCAACTAAGGAGAACAAACAACACATGCTAATTAATTTAGGAGTCAGCCAAGAAAAAATGCCTTATATAAAGAGGATTGAACAAAAGAGGACATAAAACCAATTTAAAACTAAACTTTTAGGATAACTAAAAAATCTACCGGTCAAAATTCCAATCCTTTAAGCTATCAAAGATGTGCCCATATAAAAAACAATTATCAAGGAACCATGCAACAAGAGACCTAGAATGACGAAAAGAGATCCACCCACAATTAATGTTGTAGGGTAGCTTGTTGATCTCATGATTTGAGGGAATATTTTCACTCCCAAATACTTTATATCCTATGGAAATGGATCTAAATGTTGTTCAATGAGATCTTGTAAAAAGCATCTCCATAATTGATATTGATTTGTGAATGGAGGGAGAAAGGTAGGTTTTATGGCTTGAATAATTTATGTTTTGAATTGAAGGATAATATTGCATTGGATTGCAATGACCCATATATATATATATATATATCGTAAGGCCCCTATTTATTCTAATATAGTCATCCTTGTATTATATGTCTACATAAACATGTACTTAATCCAAAATACCTTGATATATTTATGGGTCGCAATAAATGTAATGACAAGGAGACAATACTCAATTAAATTTGAGAGAATTATTAAGAGGCACACCCACTATACTTTGGTTGGTAGGCATGTCTATTGTCATCCTTGAAGGAATATTATAAGATGTGATAATCTCAATATTCTCCCAGGAATATCTAGTTTATTTTATCATGTTGTAACCTGAGGATAAACTCATTAATGGAAATCCCATCATCATTGGAATACCATGGTTAGCTAAATTAGATACTTACATTGGTTATGGAATATGGGACATGGAAATTTCTTAAGGATTGTCCCAAAAGAGACTTGCTCTCTATCCTCCTACTAAGCATTTTATTGAAACTAAAATACCATTGTGGATAGGACAAGTGGATGATGAAGAAGTATTTGGAACTAATATCTAGTCTATTATCACTCTTGATAATTCTTTATCATTGAAATAAATACATAAGGACACATTCCAGTCAAAGTTTATGAAAAATTTGAATCCCAACATTATACAAATTCAGGAATACCTTGACAAAGAGGATGTAAATACCAACCAAACACATAAAAAAAAATATGCATGATGGAAAGACTTATCTTGCTAATTTTATGTGCTAGAAACATCTAATAATTCCACTATAATAAGGATCTTATAGTGGGGTAGCCAGTTGTATGAGGAAAGGGATCAAATGAGGTTATACCTATTCATTTCTTTGTTGTTTTTATTTCTGTGTTTGAAGCATTGTGTCATATCATTTCAATGAAATGTTTCATTGTGCCTTTGAACTTGGGATAAGATCACTCTTTGTTGCCTAGCATGTGCATAAGTACAACACCTTTGTAAGGACCTTCACATTGTTAATTTCCAACAATTTAATCAAGCATTCATGGTGAGGTCTATCATGTTGTAACACCACTTTTCACCACTCCCATTAATATATTTTCAACCCTCATGATTCCTCTATTCACTCCATTTTCCCAATTTGGATAGGAACTAGTCTCAATCCATCACTTTAATTTTTTATGCTACAACTATTGTATTACTAAGAGTTATTTTCAAGGAAAAAAAAGAGGTATCTTAGATTACTCCCAAACTTTTCCAAATGATATAATAGGGTCATTTAACAGTAATATTATATACCCCCAAGATCTATCAAATATCAACAATACTAAAGTGGCAAACTCAAGTTACCTTAAAAACTAATCTTAACTCTAATACATAAGTAGTTTGTAGAATATAGTTGGGGGAATTGGGGAGGCAAAATGACATAACTAACCATTGGTATTGTCCTTGAGGGACAAATAAAGTAGTTTTGGGAATATTATCCAGGAATGTGTGAAATTGGTAGAAACCACTATTGCAATCAAATTTAGAGTAAACTTGACTTTGAGCAATTCTTTGCATTAGATGATCCTTATGAAGGATGAGATAATGAAAAGGAGTGGTGATTTTAATAAGAGAGAAATAATATACAATGAGACTCTCATGTCCATTTTTCTTCTTTTAATGTTTTCTCACCATAGAGGCAGACATAGAGTAAAGTGGACTAGCAATTTATTTTAGTTTGAGTTCTAATAGACAAACCATTTTTTATTCCATGTCTGCTATGTGTTTGTAAGGAACAGTATGGGTTTTCTCCTAGTCATAGGAATTAGGGAGTGTATCAATGTGTTACTCTTGCATTGATCTATACTACAATTGTTGAGGATTGAGGCTACAACAATCTATAGAAATATTAGTGATAATGGATTTTTTGGAATTGAGAAAAGGATTTTATTAGCGATTGGGTGAAAAAGCGAGTCATGGTAATAAATAGTTCTAGTAGCTTTGGCTTGTCAGAGGAGATCACATGATCTTGGACAAATGCGAGATACTCAAAGAGAGATGGTTTTTTGGCTTGAAAGAGAAGTTTAAATGGAGTTTGGTGAAGAGGAACCACTTCTTTATAAGTGAAGGTTTTGAATATGATATGGGGAGGAGGGAGTATTAATAACTTGTAGGAGGGGAGTGAGAAACATCTATTAGAGAGAAAAATTTCCATTTATTATAGGGTACTAATAGAATTTAATATGATACTATTGGTTAAGGAATTTTCAAGGAATGGAGGGTGAAAAATATTTACATATGGCACTTTGATTTTCAAGGACATAACTATTGTGAGGAGAAATGAATTTTTTCTACTAGGCTGGGGAAATGGTTAGTTTCTTTACAACATTGTGGGAAAATTGATATCAAGAAAAAAATGACAAGTATATGGTGAGCGAGTTTCAAACTTTATAGCACCTAATATGTATAGACCATTAGTAATTTTTATAAAAGGTAGATCAAGATATTTTTGTGATCTAATATTCTCTAGCACTAGAGGGTAGGTGGAGGGTACTGTGGAGTTGGATAAATCCAAGAATTCCTGATCTACTAATGTGGTAATATCAATGAGTGTAAAAACATGGTGGTGATTAATCTAGTCATTGAAAAAACTAGCATGGATTCTCTTCTACATTTTTTGGGTCAAAGATTCCCATACTTGCGTCTTCTACAATGTTGGTTGCCTCTATATCTAAGTAAGTATCTTAATGAATCTCAAACATTCATCATTGAATACATGATCGTGCTCAACATAATATCATTAATGTTGATTAATTGAATCTTCATAGAAGAAATGGATTTTAGAATCTACAAAGTAAGCATTCATATTTCCCTACACATTGCTTATGGAATTGGAGTTTAAAGAGTGTTTTCCTTGGTGGCAAGAAGATTCTAAATATTTCTTGACTTTGATTAAAACAAATCAATGGTGATATTGTTGACAAAATAGATTAACAAAAGAGTGTTGAACATATTTTATTTTTCTTTGAACAATGAAAACTAGATTTAGTACAAGGACCAAAGGATTTACAATCAAAGAATTTGAAATTTATTTTTTGTATTTTTGAGACAAATTTTCTTTTGATGCATAAATATATCATAGAAAGAAAGAAATTGTTGACAATATTTTTCCACTAGACAAACTGAGTGGTCTTTCCTTGCATGACATACATGTGGCTACCATTTTCTCCAATGGGAAAACAAACTTTTGAGGGAATGAGTGTTTTTAAAGGAAGATTTATGATATCTTAGAGAATATAAGTATCCTTCTTAGGTTGTGATATATTTAGTAAAACTTATAGTGCCACACTAATGTAGATTTATGAAATCTTTGACAAGGATTTCATGCATGTGGCCCTGGTTAGGGATGAAATCGTTGATAAGATATTGGCTTAAGAAATCAATAGAAGTGCAGGTGGCTTTGAGTTTAACAATATAGTTTATCAACTAGGGATTTAATATACCTATGGAATTACATGTATCATAGGTGACAATGACATCATCATCCCATATGCAAGCATCTTGGACATTTCTGTGTTGGCCATTCCATTTAGACAATTGTTGGTAACATTGTATATAATCTAGACCATCAAAAGAGAGGGGTAGAGTAGGAGAAAGGGAATGAGTAGTAATATTGGGATGATGTGTTTCATAGAAATGAGTATTGTTAGATGTTTCAACATGAGAGTGTTCTTTGGTGACATCACTATTCCCTTCCGTACAAATTGTGGGAATTGATTTTGCTATTAGGGCATGTTTCATTAGTTTTAAATCGAAATATTAGGAGATGAAGATGATGTTGATTTAATTAGGCCACTAACAGTTTTCGATTTTATACTCTAATACCTTTTGGGGAATTATTTAATAGAGATATCCTTTAATACATTAAATAAAAATATATTCCACTAACTATGCCTTTGACAATGTTTGGATGGATTTTGTACATGTCACTATTGCAATCTAGCACACACTAATTAATCTAGGAGTCAAGTATGCAAACAAACCTTCTTACAAAGAAGTGCTAGTTGGTGATGGAATCCAACATCGCAGGATCAATGCGTGAAGGGGCTGAGTTTCGGCAGGTGGGAAAGTTACATTGACAACCTGCTTAATGAACTAATGCCCTGGTGCAAGTTACCTCACCGAGTAGTGGGAAACCCTCCAAGGAGTTCGAGTGAGTCTATGTAAGTTTTAAACCTGCAAATTAAAGCAATGCATATAGATTCTTAAGCAATACAGAAATTAATCAATGGCTCATACACAGAATACACAGAGATTTTTACTGGAAACCCTCAACCGGGAAAACCTTTCTTATTTTCATTATATCGAATTTCACCATTCGCCATACAATATATACAATGTTTTTAGGTATTCTGTAGATACCAAAACCCTAATCCCTTAATCCGGGATTAATTTACAAATCAACTAAAAATAGCAAAATCCACTAAAAATAGGGATCGTCAGACGCAGTTGTCGTCTGACGCACCCACACACACACACATGCAAAGAATATAACACACACCA
Source organism: Picea glauca (assembly GCA_000966675.3). Lineage (NCBI taxonomy): Eukaryota > Viridiplantae > Streptophyta > Pinopsida > Pinales > Pinaceae > Picea > Picea glauca. The sequence goes on from JZKD02S2014716.1 coordinate 384,484, forward strand.
AACATTCTCCCACTTGTTGTTTTCTTTGCATCCAGGGGTCCAGGGGATTATATAGTCAACAATCCAGGGCAACAATGCCCATTGTTACTCTACACCAAGAGAACTTTTCTGTACT
>JZKD02S2014716.1:388099-400525 GCA_000966675.3 Picea glauca
AATGTTTTTAGGTATTCCGTAGATACCAAAACCCTAATCCCTTAATCCAGGATTAATTTACAAATCAGCTAAAAATAGCAAAATCCGCTAAAAATAGCAAAAACCGCCCAAAAAAGAAATTCGGGGCATTACCCCGAACGCTGCGCGTAACCAGGGGGGGAATACCTACCCCCCCTGGGATCCCCCTAGGACACAGTTGTCGTATCTGACGCATCCACACACACACACATGAAAAGAATATAACACACACCCAACAGTCTAGCCAACATTGATCCCAGGTACAAAACCACCTTCCCTGTGTTGTCACCTTGGGTAGGAAGTCTAAAATATTATGGGCTCTATGGTACCACCTACTATACCAAAGCAAAGGGGGGACAATAAAAAATCAACACCAATACCAACAAAGCAGGGTTGATTACTTTATTGGCCCCAATGCAACCTCATGCTTGACCCTTGTGTTAGAAGGGCTTCCCAAAGTCAATGATATAGAAACTGGATTTCACTCCCTAACTCAAATTTTTATTTATTTTTAGCAACTTTGGAAATTTATTCTCACAATCCTATTCCAAATATCTACACCTAAGCTAAGATGGTTTTGAAGTGCCCTAGAAAAATGCTAGATAAATTTTAATTAGCGCTTGATTTTAGGTTGTTTTTACTCAAAGGAGTGGTCATGAAACTAATGGCATTTCGAGTCGACTCTTTAAACCATTCAAGAGGAAAATGAAATGCAAGAATTTCAACTTCGATGAAAACTAGCTATGGGAAGGAGCAAGAATTTTCAAGCAAAGAAATAATTTCTTTATTGATTACTATGTGTGCACTACTAATGAAAAAAAGTATGAGCTAATTATACAGATAAATGGAAGCAATATGACCCAAATTTTAAAAATACCATGCAAATGTCATAGTTCACTTATTACACCTATACAAGATTGAATCAAATGCCATCATTTATAACATAGTAAAATTTTATTATTATAGAGACCACCATAAAAATTCTCCATAATGTGGTAAATAGATGTGGTCGAGCATGGGAAAATCCATTAGGTTATAAATCAATATTGGAAATATCTACCAAATGTGAGATCACCCACTAGTGATTATGATTGGTACCAAGGTACTGAGTGTGAGCCCACATGGTGTGAATAAATGTGTTCATGGTGTGAATAAGTGTCTTTTAATATTTCATTATGGGAATCATTATTAGGATATGTGGTCACAGTTACAATGCTTTCTAAAGGATTATCAAAGCCATTTTTTGTTGGCATCTTCTCTTCCAAGGTACATCCATTCATTGTATTTTTGATTGTTTTTATTTCCATATCACTATGATAAAGAAGTGTCTTTTCTTTCTTGTATCTGACTACAGTTACAATTGGTGAAGGCAGTGAATAAAATAAATGAATTGGAGTTTTTTATACTTGTTGAGTGATTTCCTAAGATCACTAATTCTACATCCAGAAAGGTTTAAACTTGAAAGGAATCAACCCATAAACCTCTCTACTTGTATATAAAGGAAAATTGGTTTGGGAGGATGTGGATGAGATGATGTATGTCCAAGAGGAAATAAATTTGAATAACGAAGCTTTCTAGATTATTTTACATCACTATCAAGGATGTGGATGTCCCCAATGTAGAGGAATTAAAAGATGAATTATGTTTAAAACTTCTACAAATTTGTAAAAGATCTCAGGAGCTCCGGATTTGTAAAAAAGAGTTAAGTAATTGCTGATAAATTCAAGCTTCAATACTGTAAGAGAGGAACCATGTAGAGGACTAGACCATGGTTCTTGGGTACCCCTCTCCTTAATGTACCCCAAATATGACATACTAGTTTACTAGTTATCTATCTAATCAAATCAAAATGGCCAACACCACTACATAATGGGAAAGGCCTTGGCACCCTTGAAATCAAATGGTGTTTGGATTACTGGGTCAATTAATGCCACTCACAATATTAGAGATTTAAGATTTAATGGTTCTTTCGTTGCCCCATGGGCTCAAGCCTTTGAAAATTGGATGACAGAGGCTTTGACTAATGGTAGGTAAGAAAGTATACATGATTTTCCTCTACATACATTTTCCACATTTATTCCCTTAGTTGCTCAAATGTTAATTTATTTTTTTCCGATTGAATCTTGAGAAAATCCTTGTGTCAGTTTCTCATTAAAGAATTCTAAAACTGTTGCAAGTTCAGTTGTGGTACAAATATACCTTTCTACTTTGATCTATTAATTTTCTATATATAATAGTATTTGTATCTGTTACTTGACATCTATTTTTCCGTTGTAACTTATATTTTCCTTGTACTGGAAAAACTACCTTCTCTATGGAAAAATGAGGAGGAACCATAAAATAAATTCTCCTCGGGGAAGGCCAAGATAAGTCTTAGTGTTACACATTATTTTGGTCACCCTGATGATGATTACGTAAACATGTGTTCAGGTTCCCAATATAATTTTTTTCCTAAGAAAAGCAACCTCTTTCCACCCTTGCAAGATGCATTTTTTGAAGGTCGTCACGGGCTGCTCCCTTTACACAGTGTGGAAATCCCTAATTTCCACATGCTGCACTATATCCAGCCCATGGGATTTCCACAGGTTTCTATATAGGTAGGTCACGGAAATGCTTTAAATCTAAAAGAGGAAAGAAGTTCTAACATCTTCTAGAAGTGGAATCTTCTGGAAATATGAGGTGGCGTCTGTATGGTTACGATCCTACTAACTTCTCTGATTTGATGGGATCATCCTCATCTCTTTAAACACTTCAGCTTCTCCTATATAATGATAGGATTCTCATGGAAAAGGTTAGAGGTAAAAGAATAAAGAAGTATAGAGACTGAAGAAAGAATAGGCTGAAGACTGTGTGAAGAATCCTATTTCAAGTGATGCTTGAGGTCTCCATTCATTCATCAATATTTTGAGAGAAATATTCATGAAAATGTTAGAGCGAATGTATGTGTTTGTCAGAACAAAGAGCCACTGAAAGGGAACTTGTGAAATCAAGGTGATTCAGTTGTATCTTCTATCTTTCATTAATATAATACAGTGGCACGTCTCTTTCCCATAAAATGATTGATATTTTACGGCATGACTCCTTGATCACATGTTTAGGTTGTCATTGAATTTCACTATTGTTGCATTCACGTTGCTTGATTTGCGTCATTGCAGATCTGATCTCATAGGAACGTTGGAGTAAGGTAGGATCAACAGAGACATAAGGAAGTGATTCATAAGGTATGTTCTATGTTCCTTCTTTGATAGTTAAATTCAATTATTGTAACCTAGGGAAAGCGTCTTGTCCCATTTTGCTTTGTTCTAGATCCAAGTGGATCTAGGGGGATTAGTTCATGTCTGCATCTATGGATTTACCCGTTAACAAAATTGGCGAATCCACTTGGGAAGTACAAATTGATTGTGGTTTTTCATTGGCCATTTTCTCATAGCCTATGTCTTACATTATGTTTCAGTCTCTGAGTCTATGGGAGATCCAATTAGACTCACTGGATTTAAAAAAAAATTGAGACCCTTTGTCCTTTTTGAAAAATTTTCTATTTTGTGAAACGCATCCACACTGCACCTTATTGGTAGCCCACGTAAACCTTCAATTTCTACACCCTGGTGGTTTGTTTCAGTGTGGGATTTCCATGACCTGCATGATTATTTGCCTGCTAAAACCACTCATTTCCGCACTGCGTTATATTGCGTGCCCGCGGCGGTGTTTCAAATATTTTGGATTGGGTCTTGACCTCTACTATTGCCCATTTTCTGCTTCAGTCAGCTGGGAAAGGGATTTTAATACCAATTCTTGAGTGCTTATGATTGTTTCAACTTGATCTTGATTGATTTCAGAGATCGAACGCCTCTCTTTTGATCTTTTTTCGATCTTTGTTTTTATCAAAAAGGATATAATATCTGGACTTGCATCTGAGTTCTTACTCGATCAAATATTTTGTTTTGGGTTTGGATTTGTAAGTTGGTTGCATCTTTTGGATTGATTAATGATTAGAAAAACATTTCTTGTTCATATTTGAAGAGACATTTTCTTTTCAATTTTTATTTTTATCTCCATTGAAAGATCGATTTGGGTGTTTGTTGAGTGTTTTATTTTCATTGGTTGCTTACCCTTTCTTAGTTCCATCCCTGTTTTTGGTTTCTAAAAAAAATAAAAATTAAAGTCTTTTAAGTCTTTTAAGCAATCATTTATTCAGAAAATATTGGCGTTTGAAATATTGAAAGAGAACGAATAGTGAAATTACATTGTTAATGATTATTTGGTATTACATTCAAAAACAGAATTGTACATCGTAGTTTGCATTGTTCCAGAAAAATTATTTCCCCCTATTGTAGATTGAATTCATTGAACGAAAGTTTGCATCTTTCATTTCTATTTACACGTTATTGGGTCAAAGTCTCACACAAAATTGGTTTCATTCCCATCTCCCTCTTGAGTAACAACAACCTTTAATAATATTGCGAAACTCTAAAATTTAACTCGTAACTTTTTCTAGGTCTCTTTTACACCAACATTAGCTAGGCTAGAGATTTGGAATAGGCAGTGAGACACACTCTCCAAAAAACAAAACACACCATATTATCTTGTGATAGGGAGTGGTCAAATCCATTTGCAACGTTTTGTCCTGGGAAGCCCTTCTCACACAAGGGTCAAACCTGAGGTCGCATTGAGATTGGCACAGTCACTCACCCTGATTTGTTGGTCTCATTGTATAGATTACACATATTATGGGGGTCGCTTGAAGGTATACCCACAATGATGATTAGAAGCCTCTCAAGTTGATTTCGGGCTCGATACCCTGCCCTTGCATGTGGATCGGACTGTCGAATGTTTCCCCAAGCATCACTGTTGTTTGTGGTAACTTTAGTAGCCTATATTCTTAGGGTCTCACACAAGGTGACTATGGAGGGGAAAGTCTCCACGGTACCTAGAATCGATGTTGGCTATACTCACTCGGGCTCCTTGGAGGGTATAACCACAATTATGTGTGGGAGCTTGCACCAGGGTGTGAGTTCGTTAAGCAGGTCCTCAACATAACTTTTCCACCCTAGCCTAGCCCCTTCTTGTCTCGACGTCACGACGTTGGATTTCATCACCAACTAGTGACTTCAGAATAGGAAGGTCTTGTTTTCTTGGTTTTGATTCCTAGATTTTACTAGCGCATGTTGTTTTTTTATGTAGTTGGCCATAAATTTTTCCCGTAGATTTTTTGGTTCCACCAACATAGACCCTCCCCGTCGTTCACATAGGGTATAGGGACTTCCACCAGAAAACATGGAAGATTCTACCCCTATACCCCCTCACACATCAGAGGGTTCTCCTCAACATAGTGAAGTCTAGGATACCAAGGTAACACAAGAGGAAGGTTCACCCTCTTTGGAAAGTTTCCAAATTATTTCCGATTCTATGGAAGCTTTCCGCATCCCTCCTAGATATGAACAACATTTTCTTCAGATGAATTTTGTCGGGGAACTTGTTGTTGTTTCTTATGGAACTCTAATCGAACCTTTTGGAGTCGATGATCCTTTCTGGACTACTGGCATAGTTAGAATCCCACCTCGTATAGTATGAGACCTTTATGGCTCAGGAGTAGGAGTAGATATACCCTCTATCCCTGAGCTACCCGAGATGTATGTTGGCCTCACAGTCTCCCTAGGTCATTTTTCCAGTATAACTGCCTATCTTTTTGCTGGCTCAGAAGCCCAGTCAGTTAGCCCTCGTTCAACCGTCCCTTTTCAAATGGCCCACTTTACAATTCTTCCTCATGCTACAACTATTCCTTCCAGGAATATAGTGGTTAACCATGCTCCCATTAGTACACCACATTCCACTAGACCTACCCCTTCTCTTCCTCTTGGGTATCACACTTTGAATTCTTCTACTGCCATCCATACCCAAATTCCATCCGGAGTACCACTTGGGCATAACACCTCTACTAGTTATGTTCCCATGCCTTCCCAAGTCCTCTCTGGAGGGTCTTATCCACCTCTTCATGGCTAATCTGGACCTAGTGGCTCTAATACAATTGGTAGCACTCATCATCTATTCACTTCTGGTTACCATATTCCCACTGGGGGGAAATCTTATGCTGGGGGGAAACCTCAATCCAGAGGTCATGCTCAAATTTGGGTGCCTCCTCCTTATGAAGGACATTCTTAGGTTGGAACTTATAATTCACAATCTATACCGAATGCATCAAACTTGTTATCTCACCTTTGGAACCTTCAAGCTAACCCACAACCCTCTGGGAGACAACCCTCTCAAACCACTATTTCGGTACCCCGAACTACGATCAACCATATCCGGGTTATTTGAATCCCACTTGGGGGATGAATGTTCAGTCCAATACTCCTTTCCAAGGGAACATCCCTAACCAACCCAACCCCACGGGCTACATGCCTCCACACCAACAAACGACTCTGCTCGGATCTTCACATTATATGCAAACCGCTTACGGTCCTACTAGTATATCGACGAGACTTCCTCCCCAAAGACACCAGTACCCTCATGTGAATAGATAGTTACCCTTTTTGGCCACTTTGGACCTCCTTGATTTGTCTAGAATTTTGAATGAACCTATCCATCACTCTCCTCATTGGCCCGTCATACCGGCCAAACTCCCATCTGACATTCCTAAGTTTGATGGTAAACCAGGAGAGGATCTGAACAATCATGTAATCACTTTCCACCTTTGGTGTTCATCCAACTCTTTGATGGATGATTCCATTCGATTACACCTTTTTCAACGAACTCTCATGGGTTCAGCCACAAAGTGGTATATAGAATTACCATGAGGCTTCTTCACCAATTTCAACACCCTAGCTATGGATTTCCTCACTCACTACTAGTTGCCAATCCGTTATGAAATGGGAACCGAGATTTTGAGTTCTTTCAAGAAATGTAAATCCACTCATATCTATGATCACATTCATGAGTGGAGACGAAGACGACGTCTAAACAAACTCGATATTCCCGATCAGTTACTGGCAGAATGGTTCACAAAATCATTCGTGAATGACATATCTAAAGACATTGCTATGGGTGGAGTTTTCACAGAAGAACAGGTGATCAATCATGCCCAATATCTCTATCTCGTTTATTCACAAATGGGTACTCTTTACGATATGCTTCCTGATGCACCTTGTCCTTCTACCATTACCATCTCAACGACCCCATCATCTTCTCATGTTGTTGATGGTGTGATAGGTACTTTCAATGATCAACCTCAATATTCACAGACCTCTCACACCATGCCCAAATTCCATGCTTCTAATGTTCAAACTGCTCTGATGCCCACCCCTCCCATTGGTAAAACTTCAGAAGTGAACGTCGTTCAATTGACTCCTACCAATAAGAATAAATCTAAAAATGGGAAGGGTAGTAATAAGGAGGATAAAAATAACAACCCGCAATCCGATAAGGCCTTGACACATCCTACTAAAGATAAGGATAAATGAAAACCTCGATATCCTTTCCTTATCTGTGGTGATGATCACTACATGAAGGATTTTCCGAGACGTGATGAGGTCACAAAGTTCCTCCAAGGGACCCCAAAACCTCCTACCCTTGTCATCTTGTCTCAACCCTTCCCTTCTCAACAACATGCTCAATTGGTCATCCATGATCAACCTTCTTCCTCCACCACCTCTTATGTACTTATGTGTAATGGTGATTCCAAGAAGAATGACATCACACTTACCACTCGTGCCAAATATTACCCTTCTTCCAAGGAGAAAGTTGATGATATACCACCTTCATTGGTTCAACACTCTCCCTTGGGTCCACCTTCCAACGGTCCTCTTCATCTCAAACAACCGAACCCTGATACAGTCCTTTTCCCTCCTCCCAAGGGCATGGTTCGAAAGTCTAATTTCAATCCTCATGCACGTGCTACCAAAACTACAGTATAGTAGAAGACATGGCACAAGCATCGTCTACGATGTCAGCCCTCGAAGTCCTTCAGAGTTGTCCTACACAACGAAAGGCTCTTTTGAAATCTATCGGTGGAATCGACCCTACAGATAAAAATTTAATAATCTTTGACTTGGAAGATCACATTCCAATTTTACCCCCTCAACTCGCATTTCAAATCCAAGTTGTTGTCTCTGACAAGAACATTTGTAGAATAGTTATTGATGAAGGTGCCTTGATGTGTGTCATGTCTATTTCCTATTGGAAAGCCATCGACTCTCCTCCCTTAACTAAATCACACAACACGCTCAAAGCCTTTAATGGCTCTGCAAACCTTACAGTGTCCTCCCTTCGTTGCTTATTATGTTAGAAGGAAAAATAGTCAACGTTGAAGTTGAGGTCTTTGACGCACCTCTTGATTACAACCTTCTACTTGGTCATAGCTGGATCGATTCTATGCATGCAGTCATGTCTACTCTTTTCCAGATCGTGCATTTTTTGCATCAAGGAAAAGTAGTTACAGTCGACCAACTAGCCTTCTTCAACTCTGACACACATACCAACAACGTACCTTTCATAGCTATGACACCCCCTGGGTACGATAATGTCGGCATGGGTCTACTAAAAGATTCCACTCTAATGGGTACTTTCCCAATCCCACCACCCGACGTTCCACCTCCTTTGGTTTCCTATATCAACATGATATCCACCTCTATCCACGAAACTCCTGTGTCTCCTGACCTATGGATAGTACCCACCCCTGGTGATTATCTTTGCTATGACGACCATATTCCTTTAAGCCCAGTTGAATCCACCTACATGGACATTCAATCGACTGACCCTTCTACTCCCTCTCTCGGTGATTCGTCTCCTAATCCGTTCCATGTTATGTTTCCCATGGACAAGATGATTATGGCAGTTTTGTCAATGGAAGATACCCCTTGGGACAATGGACATCATTGTTCCATTATCTCCTGGAACCACACACACTCGAGAGTTACCAACGGATCTTGACCCTGTCGACCTTTGTCGTTATTGCTTCGGTTCTCGACTCCCTAGATGATGTGTTATATGAAGGGGACTTAAGAAACATTTCACCCACCATCCCCCTCGACATCTCTATCAAACCTGGAGTTGTTGAAAATTTCCATATCGGAGCTTCGTGTTCCACTGATGAAGTTGTCACATATAAGTCACTTTTCCAAGAATTTCATGAAATCTTCATGTGGAGATACGAAGAGGCTCCCAACATTGACCCCGATATTGTTGTACATGAAATTAAGACATACCCAAGCTCTAAACCCATCTGGCAAAGACTTTTCCTGGTCCACCCTCGCAAAGCAGCTGCTATCAAGATTGAAGTCGAAAAACTTCTTAAAGTTGGTTTTATTTATTCCATGGCTTTAACTGATTGGGTAACCAATCTCATTTCGGTTAACAAGAAACAAGGTACGATCCACGTATGTGTTGATTATAGGGACATTAATAAATCTTTTCCTAACGACAACTTTCCCACCCCCTTCATCGACCAGATTGTTGATGATTGCACCAAGAGTGAAATCTTCTCTTTGATGGATGGTTTCTCCGGATATAATCAAATCAACATCGTACCCATGAATCAACACAAAATCGCTTTTATTTGTCCTTAGGGAACTTTCTCCTACCGTAAATTACCCTTCGGCTTAAAGAACGCTGGCACAACTTTTCAGTGTGCCATGTCTTATGCATTTCATGATATAAATCACATTTTCCAACCATATCTAGATGACCTACTGACACATTCCATGCGCCATGTTGATCATCTGGCACACCTCCGGGCCATTTTCCTTCGATGTCGATTATATCGTATACACTTAAACCCACACAAATGTGTCTTTTGCGTGGAGTCCAGCTGACTCTTAGGCTTTATTGTGTGACGTCAAGGGATCAGGGTAGATCCTTTGAAGTTTGAGGTGATTCTTAATCTCCCTCCTCCTTATTCACTTCACTAACTACAAAGTTTGCAAATGAAGGAAATTTTTCTATGGCGTTTTATCCCAAACTATGTTGAGTTAACACTCGGATTTAATCGACTATTAAAGAAAGGCTCTGAATTTGTATGGGACATCACTGCCAACAAAGCCTTCGACGCTTTGAAATTGACTTTAACCCATACCCCACTACTTTTCCTACCTGATTATAGTCGAGATTATTTCCTTTATCTCGCTGCTTTGGATTCAACCATCGCCATGGTTCTGGTCCAAGAGGAAGATTCTCACAACAAACATGTCATTTATTATTTTATTCAGAGTCTCACGACTACCAAATACAAGTATTTACATGTTGAAAAACTGGCCTTGGCGGCTGTTCAAGCTGTCCAACGTTTCTGGCAATATATCCTTTTACGCAAGACCACCGTGATTTCTGATTGCAACCCTATGTAGCACATTATTACATGCCAGTTTCTAGGGGGAAAATACTCCAAATGGATTGTGATACTCCAGGAGCTTGACTTAGATTTTGAACATGCTAAGTGTAAGAAATCCTTGGTGTTTTCTAAATTGATATGCGACCTTCCCTATTCTGAGACGGAAAATGTAGTAGAGGATTCATTACCCAATGAATCCATTTTTTTTATCAGTTCCGATGACCTTTGGTATGGATATATAATTATATATATCCAGACTCAGACTTTCTAGCCTGATTTTTCTAGTATTGACCATCGTCTCATATGTTACCAAGCCTGTCAGTATATCATCCTCAGTGATACTCTTTATTGCCATGGAGTTGACTCTGTTTTTCGATGATGTCTCACTTATGATGAGGCTGAGAAAGATTTGAATGACTTCCATTATGGAGCATGTGGTGGTCACATGTCTGGGTATATTATTGCCCAAAATATCTTACGAGATGGGTATTTTTGTCCTTATCTATTCAAATATTGTATTATTTCCATCCAAAAATGCCACGCTTACCAAACATACAACAACAAAATAAGATCTCACCCTACTCCCTTACATCATGTAGTTTCCATTGGAACCTTTGCTAAATGGGGCATCGATTTCATGACATTTAAACCTCACTCGTTCGAGGGGCATGGGTACATTATTGTAGTCATAGATTATTTCACGAAGTGGGCCAAGGTGATGCCTACATTCGAAAACACAGGAAAAAATGCAGCCCTATTCATCTTCAATCATATTACTACATGAATTGGAATCCCACAAGCTATCATTACCAATCATGGTAGCCACTTTCGAAACTTTATGATGTCTGAGATTACATAAAAGTCGGGTCTTCGACATGAAAACTCAACCCCCTACTATCCAAAAGACAATGGCCAAGTTGAAGCAATAAACAAAGTACTTATTACCATGGTTCGACGGATTATCGATATTCACAAAATCAGTTGGCACACGATGTTGTTCTCAACATTGTGGGCCTATCGAACATCCATGAAGTCAGCCATGGGGTTTACACCCTTCCAATTAGTGTATGGTTTAGAAGTTGTTCTATCGATTGAATGTGAAATTCCATCATTAAAACTAGTCATCAAACTTCTCCTAAACACCTTTGTTGAGGAGGAACATCTGTTGTATCTTACGCAATTGGATGAAACCTGTCGCAATGCCACCCTAGTTATTGAAACCCAGAAGAAACACGTGAAATTCCAATACGACAAACAAGTCAAGCCATGTGTGTTCTCTGAAGGTGATCTAGTTCTCCTCTATGAACAAGATCGTGATTTTCTAGGAGCTGGAAAATTTGAGGCTATGTGGTGAGGCCCTTATATTGTTAAAAGAGTGTTGGAGAAGGGAGCATACGAGTCAGTAGATTACGATGGAATTCCTTTGAGTGAACCCATAAATGGGATTTACTTGAAGAAGTACCACGCTTAGCCTATCTCTGCATAAGCACTTGTATTTTTACTGTATCATATTCTTGTGTGTTACGTTAGTGTGTTTCTGATATTTGACTTTTACCCCTGGCTACTTACCCTACATTTTGTTTGGTCTCCATATGTCGGTGTTTTCGCTACCTTATATTGGCTTCGCTTATGGTGCTAGTCGTAGTACCCGGAATTTAGCTTTTGTTGCTTGGGTAATCTATGCACCCTAAAACGAACTTATTTGTCTACAAGGTGTTTGTCTCGGTCGAGCGACCAATAATATCACAGTGTATAGCACGATCATCGAATTATTGACTAGTTCCATTTCACTTGGGATTCGTCGCTTTATTATACGACTTGATTCACAACTAGTAGTACTATAGTTAAACAATGTCTATACTATTCGAAACCCTACTCTATTACGGGTATATTTACAAATTCGCCTCTTGGAACGTCATTTCGATTATATTGAATATCAACACATTCCCAAATGTCTAAATACATTAACTGATGCTCTAGCTAATTATGTATTAGACAAACATTTGAGACATTTGTAATTTCAATCACATTTCACATATTGTACAAAAAGTAGAGTAAACCAGTAAAAGCCTCATGTATATATATATATA
>JZKD02S2014716.1:400575-418213 GCA_000966675.3 Picea glauca
ATATAATGTTTACAAAAAGAGTTTTCATCCGAAGATCAAAATATCAAAATATAGAGCCCATGGCCCCTACAAAATGGCATCATGGATGCCTCTCGCGATAGCATACTACTGCTCTCACTACCCTAAGTAGTAACCGACTAAGTGAGTCGGATATGCCTACAGTATGGCGTTGATGACGCCTCAGGATCTCCTCGATGGATATATCAGGGATGTCTACCATCAAGCCTTCCAGGTTCTTCTCTATCGCATCATTATCCTCGGCATCCCATTCAGCTACTATGCATGCCTCTCCTCGCCTATGAATAGGAGAATATACAAGGGGTCGATGTGGCCCTACATTTGCATAATCAAATTTGTTTTTAGTCTTTTGTTCGGAAACACAAAAACATTAAATATTTAAAAAAAAAAAACTCATGAAAACATTGTAAAAAAAAATGTCTTTCTTACCTAGATCTCCCCACTGATATTCCTCAGGGAGAACTAAATCTGTATCATCCCAAAAGTCTATACTGGCATAAGAATAATCATCAATCATCAGGATTTGCGGTCCCAACCAATTGAAGAATGCATCGTCATACTTCACAATCTATCCCGCCACATGTCGTGTCATCAGGTCACACCATCTTTTCATTTGTGGGTCTCTCAGGGATGATATTCCCCATTCCACCTACAGGTGTAGGTGTGGAACTCTTTCTAGGAATAAAGATACTAGAATGGACCCATAGCCGAACTGTTTTAGGTCCCCATTCTTGCTTTTTGTGAGTTGAGTTTTCATGCTACCTAATACACCATCACACCAATTGAATTCTCGAGGCTCCAAGAATTCAATAGCATATTGAAATTAACTTTGGAGTGCCATGTGTGGCAAATCACTCCCTGCCATCTACGCAATAGTAAAAAGGATGGTTCTGAGGGTCAAATATCTCACACCTCGGATTGCTAATTTTCCTTTACGTCTTTCAACATCAGGTTCACAATGCCGATGAATGTACTCACTCATGGGAAATCCACCACCTTGACCACCTGTTAGAGTCACGCGTTCCCCACAATGTGAAAACCTGGTCAGGAAATAAATATCCTCAATATCCAAAGAGAGGACATGAACACCCACGTGGAACACTTGTTGTTTTGAATCCCACATATGAACCAAGTATTCTAGTAATCTTCGTTGGGCTCTCATGCCCTGAACTTTGAAGAATTTTAATAGACCGCATTTTCGGAGAGAATCCACAGTCCCTAGATCATTTAAATCCATAACATCATCTTCTTCATGCTCACTCTCTCACCATTCCAACATCTTTGCAAGCAAACACCTTCATGGGAAGCAGAGAAGATCTTTAGCACACTTTTTCAACATTTTTTGGGATTTTTGTTGAGTCAACGTTCACTTTTCATTTTAGTTTTATGGATTCCGCGATCAAGATTCAATTACAGTGAGGAATTTCTATAAGTGTGCCTTAATGCACCTATGGAAATAGTTGATTTCCACAGGGCCCGTTATAGGCCACTCACGGCGGCCCCAACGCAGGACTAGCAGTCCCAAATCATCAAAAAATCTTGATTTTTTATCATCAAAAACAAAAATTAATCCATTGAAAAGATAGAAGATGAGATTCTTACCTCTTTTATGCAATTCATTCATTGAATTATCCCTTGTGGCCTCTGCAATCCATCATCGAAGTTGAGGTAAAAAACAAGGGTTTTTGGTAAGCTTTTTGACCAAGTGCAAATAAAATGACGAAAAAGACTTTTTGCTTCTATTTATTACTTTTTTATCATTTTTCCTAATATTTTGTTTTATATAAATACATTTTAGTCAAAAACCCATTAACTCTAAAGGTGTTGTAAGTGTTTTGTTCCTTCCAGGAAAAAAATTAGGACCTTGGACAACGAAGTATAGACGTTCTTTTTTTATTTGTTTTGGTCACATGTACAATTACTTTTCAGGGTTTTTCAAAAAAACCTCGAGCATAGTCTTTGTTCATTCTCAGGCTCTAAAATCAATGAGAACGTAACCTAGTATACTTTTTTCTTCTTTTCCTACTCATTATGGTAACATGAAAACAACAAAACATGTGGAGAATTCTTTAAGCTCTTTTCATGCTCCCTAAAAATGAAAAGATTGTCGAGCGACCTTGTTCTTTTCATGCTCGTAAAAGTATTTGAAGAAAACTTTTTATGGGCGATAGTTTATCACTTTTTTGTTCTTGTCAAACTACTTTACAAAAAAGGAACTGAGAGAGTTCTCTTTTAAGTGTTTTTCCAGACTCTATAAACAGGAAAAGCCTTCAAGTTTTCTATCTTTGGTCTCGTTAAATAAACATCAACAGACCCATATGGGAACGAACCACTCCTTCTTAGGGTTCGTTAAATATACTCCAAGGGACTCTTTCAAAGGATGATATTAAATTGACAAGAATATGTTATCCTCCTCAAGCTTGCATAAAAATAAAGAGGTACTCGCCAGAAATGGTGGGGGCAAATTTGAGAAATGAATGTGTCTCTGTGTCTGTATTAATGGAAGTAAGTGTTTCTATTGAACATGACACCCCTCTTCATCATTTGAATCTAGGTTGGGTAATCCATTTGTCTCTTGTATGACCTTCTACAAGTCTATATCTTGGGTTGTCTTTGAGTCAATACTGCCAATATTATTGTCGTGTCATTCATATGTTCAATAGAAGTTCAACTGAAACATTCTATCAAGTCGACCATCTGCAATTGTCCATTCTTTCCATGTTGGCCTTCCCTGTGTCAATCCCAAGCCACATATGTATTTTTCTCTACCCTAAATCTGTCATTTATTTTGTGTCATTGATGGGGGATACATCAAGGCCCTCCTGTGACGAGTCTTTTCCTGATGACTTCAGCTCATTATCTAGGAAAAAGACTTAGAAATTATTTGGTACCTTAGAGCCTGCATGCCTCAATGGAAGGTTTCTTCACTTTCGATAGTGGATTCACATCATTGATCTCTAATTGAGAGATTCTATCAAGTGTTCGACCTCAACTCATTTATTCACACTTGTTGGATTGTACTAGAGTACCTTGGGAGTCATTGATATCAATGGTGATTTCCCTCACACTTGTTAACAATTTTCATTAATGACTGGTAATCAAGTGGTTTCTATTCACGTTCGACTTCAACATATGTAATCACATGACTAGAATCGTACTAATCGACGATGGATTGAAGACCCTAGGCTTCACCATTTTTGGTCCAGGTTGTGAAGGAGTATTTGTGATTTGTTTTGACACATAGATCCACTTTGTATGTCTCGTGGCTATGTTCATACTACGAAAAATCTTGGTGACATGGATCCACGGTGTATAATTGGTGGCCATGACCTACATTTATGATTTAAATCATTTTTGGTCTGAACATGGGAATGCATACTTCATACATGGTGTAATAGTGTACAGTTTCTTGATTGTTTGCAGGTTCTTGATTGGTGTGCCCCTAGTTATTGACACATACATGCTTATTTTACACAGTATTTCGGTTGTCTCAAGTTCCAACCTCATACTTTGGGGGGCATTCTGTTACACATTATTTTGGTCACCCTGATGATGATTACATAAACATGTGTTCAAGTTCCCAATATAATCTTTTTCCTGAGAAAAGCAACCTCTTTCCACCCTTGCAAGATGTATTTTTGGAAGGCCGTCGTGGGTTGATCCCTTTACACAATGCGGAAATCCTTGATTTTTGCATGTTGCACTATAGACAACTCATGGGATTTTTGCATGCTGCTATATAGGCAGGATGTGGCAGTGCTTTAAAACTAAAAGAGGAAAGAAGTTCTAGCAGCTTCTAGAACTGGAATCTTCTAGAAATATGAGGTGGCATCTGTATGGTTATGATCCTACTGACTTCTCTAATTTGATGGGATCATCCTCATATCTTTAACCACTTTAGGTTCTCTTATATAATGATAGGCTTCTCATGGAAACGGTTATAGGTACAAGCATAAAGAAGCATAGAGACTGAAGAAAGAATAGGTTGAAGACTATGTGAAGAATCCTATTTCAAGTGATGCTTGAGGTGTCCATTCATCCATCAAGCTTTTGAGAGAAATATTCATGCAAATGTCGAAGAGAATGTATGTGTGTGTCAAAACAAAGGGCCACAGAAAGGGAACTTGCGACATCAAGGTGATTCAGTTGTATCTACTACCTTTCATTAATATAATACAGTGGCACGTCTCTTTCCCATAAAATGATTGATATTTTATTGCATGACTCCTTGATCACATGTTTAGGTTGTCATTGAATTTCACTATTGCTACTTTCACGTTTCTTGATTTGCGTCATTGCAGATATCATATCACAAGAATGTTGGAGTAAGGCAGGATCAATAGAAACATAAGGAAGCGATTCATAAGGTATGTTATATATTCCTTCTTTGATAGTTAAATTCAATGATTGTAACCTAGGGAAAGTGTCTCGTCCCATCTTGTTTTTTTCTAGATCCAGATGGATCTAGGGGGATTAGTTCATGTCCACATCTACTTATTTACTCGTTAACACTTAGGGTGAACTATAAAATGCAAATCCTGACACCAAGAAACACTCTTACTTCAATTTGTAAGTGCTCTAGTTACAGGCACATGGTTGACACATATTTGATATAACAATCCCATTGCACCATTGCAAAACCTTACCCATTCAAATATGCTAATGTGAACACTGATGAAATGGTTGGAAAAGGTCTTGTGCCTAATATTATTACTTACACTATAGTCATTAAAGAACTCTTTATTTTAACTTCATTTTGATGTAATTCTTTTGATGCAATCCTTCTCTAATTAACCATGTAAGAATTCGACATTTTAGAAGAGAAGTTAGAATACTCTAATTCATTGATGGAGATGAGTCAAGGACAATGGGAAGGATGCCTTCATTTAGATATTTATACTCCTGACTTAATTCTATCATAAACCTTTTCCAAATCAATCAAAGACATGACTACCTCTTGCTCATACTTATTTCATAGTATAAGCTTTCCTAGTTCATAAGCAAGTCTTCTAGGAAATATCTTCCTTCCACAATGCCAATTCAATCTATGTTCTCATAAATTGTCAAAGTATTTAGGATCCTTTTGTTTGATAACATGGCAAGGCTGCCTATAGCAGCAAAAATGATAATTGTTAAGGGTGTGAAGTGTAAAATAAGGTTCCTTGAGAAGTAAAAAACCCAATTTAATGTTTCTAATTAATAATAGAGTGATTTTAAAAATGACTTTTTTTTTTTAAGTTGGTGTACTACTAGGACTAGGAACTCTCACTTCGTATAAAAAAAACAATGATAACGGTGTTAAGTGTAAAACAAGGTGCCTTGAGAATTGATAAGGGTGTTAAGTCTAAAATAAGTTTACTTGAGAAGTAAAAAACTCAATGTAATGTTTCTTCTTAATAATAGAGTAATTTTTTAAAAAATGACTTTTTTTTTAAGTTGGTGCACTACTAGGACTAGGAACTATGTCCATCATGAAACCCAACCCACTCGCATAGTAGTGGTGTGAACTTTGTCCATCATGAAACCCAACCCAATAAAATATCAATGGCACACCACAAGGGGATAACATGTACCTAAGGGGATTTGAACTCTGGTTAGGGAATAACACCTACACTGCTTTACCAACCAACCAAGTTGTACAAAAAAAAAAAAAAACCATTAAATACTGAAGGAAAATAGGTACTTTATAATATTGATAAACTCCCAGAGATAGATATATTTCCTGGTTGTCACTGGAAAAAGGATTATCCTTTGTGCTTCTAACACATTTATTGGAGGGTTCGATGGGACATGAGCGTAAGAAAGACATAGGGGTATACTCCATGGGCCAGGGGCAGGGACACCGACATGGTTTGATTGGTGAGAATGGGATGGGGTTGGGACAGTGGTAGGCTAGTTCGATTGGTGAGACTGGGATGCGGCAGGGAAAGGGTTCGATGGATATTGGCTTGGCGATGACAATGGAAATGGATTGGCCATGTTGATTTGATTTATTTCCAGTTGAGGTTAGAGAGAAGTTACTCAAATATAAGAAGTTACAAAAGTACATATTTCTAAGATGACAAACCTTGTGGTGGAAGGTAACCAAAACTTACTAATTTTGACGACATTTTTTCTTGATCCTCTGTCGCTATCTAATTCCTCTGGCTCACTATGGCTCTTCTCTCTGACTCCAAATATTCTATTTGACACTTGTTTCATGGTCTAAGTGGGAACCTAGATCTCTGGGTCCGATGGAATAGACAAATGGGTGGGATAAGGGAAGAAGGGAATGGCTACAAGGGCTAGGTGAAGTTGGGTTCGAGATGTGGGTCGGGTTTCATTTTCTGAGTTAAGTCTCGAGCATGGGTTTGGAGAGTTTTAATTTTGAATGTTATATGAATATATTGTTATATGTGATGTGTTATATATATTTTATATACAAAATATGTTATATGTTATAATTGTTGTATTATTATTATATGTTATATATATGAAATAGTATACATAGAAAAAAATAGTCACTCTCCCCAACCATATTTTAGTATACCCTTCCTTAATACTCTTAATGATGAAGGGGTATTATTTAGTTCTCATTTTTACTCACTATTGTTAATTGAAAGACCAACTAGCCACAATCACTTTTGATAGTGGCATCCAAAACAACCTCATATGCCAAGACTTTCTAACTTGTCCCCAGCTCCCACAAAACCCCATCACTTTCCTTATCTCTTCGGTTAGGTACAATAAGAAATACCTTGTCTTATGGTTAATAAATGATGTACCATAATGTTTTTCATAGGGCCTTTCGAAGACACCATCGAATGCAAATGTCTCCCCTTTCAACTATTCTAACTTTTGGTAATCCCATATCAACATCACTGCAATTCTTATCTATATGATTCCCTCCACAATACATATAAACTATTCAAAATAAGGAAAAACCTATGAACTCACCTCCATTGCAAAAACAATTCCCCAAACTAGCAATTTTGTGTAAATTCCTTTCATTCTCTATTGCACCTTGCACCAAGTAGTCTTCTCCATTTACATCAAGAATTGTGGAATTCTCACATTGAAGATACAACAATTGACATTGAACTTAAAGAAGACACATCATCTAGCTCCAACTTCAGGTGCATATACCACATGGGACACTTTTTCTTTCCCTGAGAAAATGTTTTACCATCCTATATACCTATAGAACCTAATGTGAAGATGGTTGCAGTTGGAACAAGCCGTAGCTCAAAGTTTCCAACAAAATATTGATATTTTTAAAGCTCCAAATTACATATTATAAAGAGGTATTAATTCTTAAATTTAATTTTAGTTTGCTAGTAATTTTTTCGGCATTAAGTAGCTTTGTTGGAGAGAAACACTTTAGATCAAGTTTTCCTTTATGGCGTCATTATGGAACATAAACTTGATAAACACCATAGTCATCTTCCTACTACTCATTTTCCTCATTTCAATAATACACTAGAACCATCCCCCCAACCTTAACTCTAACCCTATTCTTAGTACACCTCCATGACCTCCTTACTAGAGTCAATACCACATATCCCACTTTCACGATGATTCCAATTGTCATTCCTTGCAACACCAATCCCCCAAAAAACTCCCTACAATGATGAGAAACTACTAGATCACTTTGAGCTTGCACATGATTTTCTCAATCAAACTCTATCTCCTAACCATTGTTCTTTGCCAAAAATAGACACTCTCCCCAACCATATTGTAGCATACCCTTCCTTACTCTTAATGATGAAGGGGAATTATTTAGGTCTCCTTTTTACTCACAATTGTTAAGTGAAAAACCAACTAGCCACAATAATTTTTGATAGTGGCATCCAAAACAATCTCATATCCCAAGACTTTCTAACTTATATCCATCTCCCACAAAACCTCATCACTCTCCTTATCCCATCAAACAAAGAATGGAAAAGTGTAGAATGGCCTCAAATGGTGGATGTCTTCCTCAAAACAAGTTCCAAGAAAGTAGATCCATGAAATAAGGAATCAAATTATATATGAAGACCACATGTGAAATTCCTTCAATGATAAACTAAATCCATAAAGAAAGGGGTGGCCCCTCATCAATCAATAAATAATACCATCACTTAACATATATGCAAGGATGGTGAGTTATCCACATGGGATGATGAGTAATATCCAAATTTCAACTAAACAAGTGTGAAATCATCCCACAAGGCAAGGGAATTCCATGGTAGGCTCCTCCACCAAGTAATAGGGCATAAAATTATGTATAAGAGGGAAACAATCGACATGAGGGTGTAATACAAGTCATAAAAAAACATAATATTTGTATGAATCCTCAAAGTGATCAAGAGAATTCACCCCATGAACATCACACCATGCTAGACCATATCAACCTAAATGAATGTGAAATCAAGTGATATCAAGGGGATAATTCCAAGAAAAAAAATATGCCAATACAATATTAGCTTAGCCAAAAATTGCTAGGGTGTTCCATCAAGGGAGTCACAGTCGTAGAAGCTTCAAGTTGCATTGATGTCTCAAAATCTTCAATTCACCCACCACAAATGTCATGCACCCACCACAAATGTCCTTGCATTGAGTAGTGATTGGGGCCAACATTGAAATTTCTTCAATATGTGCCTGTATGCATCGAAATTTGACATGGTTATAATAGACACATGCCTTGATGGTATGGGAGGGTTTCAAGACTCAAGGATGTATGATGTCCCCACATAATATTTTATATTGTCCACATTTTCATCAACATTCATCATGCACCTCTCATTGTCATCATTCGTCATTCCCTTCTATAGAATCATTGTCAGAACTATCTTGAAATTTGACATTGACCTTCCAATACACCCATCACAAATTTGTTCCACTGAACCCACACTAGTGAGCAGTGAATGGGGCCAACGTTGAAATTTTTTCAATCTATTGTCATATGCGTTGAAATTTGACATGGTTAGACTAAATAGTTGCCTTAATGGTATGGGAGGGTTTCAAGACTTAAGGATGTTTGATGTCCCCGCATAATATTTGAGATCATCTATGTTTTCATCAATGTTCAATATAATGGATGTCTTGTTGTCATCATTCATTATTTCCATCTATATAATATTTGTAGGAACTCTCTTGAAATGTCATGGCACTTCCAATACATCCATCACCAATGTCATCTTGCAACGATTTCGCACAGTGAGCAGAGAATGGGGCCAATGTTGAAATTTATTCAAATTGTACATGTATACATCCAAATTCGACATGGTTATACTAGAAACATGCCTTGACGGTATGGTAGGGTTTCAAGACTCAAGGATTTCTGATGTCGCCACATAATATTTGAGATCATCCATGTTTGCAACAATGTTCATAATGGATGTCTCATTGTCATCATTTGTCGTTTCCATATGTATAATATTTGTTGGAACTCTCTTGAAATGTCATGGATCAAATTCCATTTCACCCACCAAAAATTTCATGCACCGACCCCACATAGTGAGCAGTGAATCGGGCCAACGTTGAAATTTCTTCAATATGTTCCTGTATGCGTCAAAAATTGACATGGTTAGACTAGACACATTCCTTGACAGTATGGGAGGGTTTCAAGACTCAAGGATGAATGATGTCCCCACATAATATTTGAGATTTTCCACATTTACATCAACGTTCATCATGGTGCACCTCTCATTTTCATAATTCATCATTCCCTTCTATAGAATTGTTGTCGGAACTATCCTGAAATTTGACATGGAACTTCCAATACACCCATCGTAAATTTCTTCCACCGAACCCGCACAGTGAGAAGTGAATGGAGCCAATGTTGAAATTTTTTCAATCTCTTCCTATATGCGTTGAAATTTGACATGGTTAGACTAGATAATTTCCTTGATGGTATGGGATGGTTTCAAGACTTAAGAATGTATGATGTCCCCACATAATATTTGAGATCATCCATGTTTGCATCAATTTTCAATATAATGGATGCCGCATTGTCACAATTCATCATTTCCATATATAGAATCTTTTTCAGAACTCCCTTGAAATGTCATGGCACTTCCAATACACCATCACAAATGTCATCTTGCATTGACCTCGCAAAGTGAGCAGTGAATGGGGCCAACGTTGAAATTTCTTCAAACTGTGCATGTATGCGTTGAAATTCAACATGGCTAGACTAGACACATGCCTTGATGGTATGGGAGGGTTTCAAGACTCAAGGATGTCTGATGTCCCCACATAATCTTTGAGATCATCCATGTTTGAAACAATGTTCATAAAGGGCATCTCATTGTCATCATTCATTGTTTCCATATGTAGAATCTTTGTCGAAACTCTCTTGAAATTTCATGGAACTTCCAATTCACCCACCACAAATGTCATGCACCAACCCCGCATAATGAACAGTGAATGGGGCCAACATTGAAATTTATTCAATATGTTCATGTATGCATCGAAATATGACATAGTTAGACTAGACACATTCCTTGACAGTATGATAGGGTTTCAAGACTCAAGGATGTATGATGTCCCCAGATAATCTTTGAGATCGTACACATTTTCAGCAATGTTCATCATGTTTCACCTCTCATTGTCATCATTCTTCATTCCCTTCTATAGAATCATTATCAGAACTATATTGAAATTTGACATGGAACTTCCAATACACCCATCACAGATTTATTCCACCGAACCTTCACAGTGAGCAGTGAATGGGGCCAACGTTGAAATTTTTTCAATCTGTTCCTGTATGCATTGAAATTTGACATGGTTATACTAGATAGTTTTTTTGATGGTATGGGAGGGTTTCAAGACTTAAGGATATTTGATGTCCCCGCATAATATTTTATATCGTCGATGTTTTCATAAAAGTTCAATATAATGGATGTATCATTACCATCATTCATTATTTCCATCTATATAATATTTTCCAGAACTCTCTTGAAATGTCATGAAACTTCCAATACACCCATCAACAATGTCATCTTGCATCGACCTCACACAGTCAGCAGTGAATGGGGCCAACATTGAAATTTCTTCAAATTGTACATGTATGCATCCAAATTCGACATGGTTAGACTAGAAACATTCCTTGATGGTATGGGAGGGTTTCAAGACTCAAGGATGTCTGATGTCCCCACATAATATTTGATATCATTCATGTTTTCATCAATGTTCATAATGGATGTCTCATTGTCATGATTTTTCATTTCCATATGTATAATATTTGTTGGAACTCTCTTTAAAAGTCATGGATCAACTTCCAATTCACCCACCACAAATTTCATGCACTGACCCCACATAGTGAGCAATGAATGGGGCCAACATTGAAATTTCTTCAATATGTTCCTGTATGCGTCAAAATTTGACATGGTTAGACTAGACACATGCCTTGATAGTATGGGAGGGTTTCAAGACTCAAGGATGTATTATGTCCCCACATAATATTTGAGATCATCCACATTTTCGTCAGTGTTCATCATGCACATGTCATTGTCAATGTTTTTCATTCCCTTCTATAGAATTATTCTCAGAACTATCTTGAAATTTGACATGGAACATACTATCCATGTCAAATTTTGGTGCATGTCAAATGTGAACAGAGTATCCATGTCAAATTTTGGTTCATACAGAAACATTTTGAAAACATTTCAATGTTGGCCCCATTCATAGGTCATCGTTTCCCATTATGTACTCTAGCCCTAGTACAATGTCTTTTAATAGTTGTTTCCTTTAAAATTCGATCGAGAAAATTAAAACAAAATGAGGATGAGATGAGACGGTATATAGAGTGGGCCTGTGAGTGATATTTGAGTATAAATATGAATGAATGAAATTCTCTTGGTTTCAAGAATAATTTATTCTCTACTAAACAAGGACAACCACGTGAAGGTGGAAGATCATATGGCCCCTCCCCCCCTCACATCGCTCTCAATTCCCCAATACCCAATCTATAAAATAGAAAATAAACAAAAGAAACATAGTAATCATGCATAGAAAATACCAAAACAAAAATGAAATAAAACTTAAAAACATGTAATTAACCCACACAAAAAATTATTTAAAGAGAATAATTCATACAAATTAAAATATCTAGTTATGTACCTCATCGACCAACACAAAATTTGTATCATCCTTATTCTGTATCTTATTCTTTATCATCCAACTCAACATATGTATCAACATCCGGTTCAGAAACAATGTTGAAAGGATTGATGATATCATCATCATCATCAATGTCATTTTCGATCATATCTTCATCGATATCATCATCAAGAATTGGCACATTGTCTCCTATGTCTGGTTCATCTTCTCTACATCCTTCATTTGTCGAACCATATTCTTCCTTCTCTAGCTCTACATCATCTTCTTCTTCAATATCATCTTCTTCATCTACAATATACTTTACTGGCCTTTCTCTTGGATCATATCTAAGAAAAAATGACCAATCCCTCTTACTTGGAACCTTTGAGTAAAAGAATTGTTCAGATTGATTTGGAAAAACATAGCGTTCATTTGCTTTTTCAAAAAATATTGTTTTAATAATCGAAAATCCATTGGCATGTTGAATAACGGTTCTTTCCTCATCATGTTCATGCATTCGTAACCTATACCATTTGACATCGATCAAAACTAATTTGAAGGAATTAAATTCACACTCAATTATATCATTCAAAAACTCATAGTATCTATTTTTAGATTCTTGAGGACGTATGTCACTCCTAGAGGAAACATTACTGACCTGGAATACTGCAGTTATCCCACTATCAAAAGTTTTTATAGTTTCATCCAACTGTTTGATGCAAAATTTATGAACATTGCACCACAAAACCTTATTGTGTTTCAACTGCAATACGCCAAACATGTAAAAGATGCATTTTCAATTAATAATAAACAAATTTATATAACTTGGAAATTATAATATGAAAAAAAAAACACCTAGAGCTACATTAATATAATATAGAATAATTGAATAAAATGGGTGAATTTGCTTACCTTTCTGATCTGAATTTTATGAGCAAAACAAAATGAATAAAAATTATTAACAGGTGCTTAACACAAAATAACAGAGATACAGTAAAATTGGTTTTCTATTCAATAAAGAAATAAGCTGGAAACTATAAAATGCAGCGGAAACAAGATTGCTAGAATGGTGGCGGCTTATCTCTGAGAAGAGATGTCACGGTTGCACTCATTCGCAAGAAGATGATTACAATGAGGCTTTGAAGGGATTTTTACAATAAACAAGAATGCCAAAAAAACCCTAGACATCCAAAAACCTAACCCTAGGAGATGAATCCCCAAAAGTCTTGTGGGCCCTATTTGGGTAAGTCAGTACATCAACTTCCCGAGGTTGTAACTTTTGCATACGATCTCTGTTTTAGGAATATGATAGCCCATTGGAAAGATCCATCCGAGGACTACAACAATTGCACAAAATTTCATGGTGAAAATTTGTAACTGCAACCATACCCCAAAAAATGTCGTTTAGGGCCTCAAAACGACTCTAGAAGTTCAGGACCCGAAAAAACTGTTAAAAATAGTAAATTATCAAAATTGCTAGAAAGTTGTTTTGAGCCAACTGGAAAAGGTGGGTGGCCACTGATATCCACCTAGATCAATCCTCCATCCCTAGTAAGTAATGGTCTCCATTTCGATGAGTTCCCCCATCCGATGAGGAAAGTTTTGTTGAATTTGGCCCTGGGTGAGCCACTTGCCTTGGTGTAGGAGTTGCCCTGCTTTGACGACTCGATAAAGATAGATCCTTTGTTGTCGAGTTCCATTGATATGTGTGTCCACAATATGATCACTAGATTCCTGTTGTATGTAGTCAGGGTTGAGCTTTGTTGGTGTTAGTTGTTCTTCTATGTCTGAGGTGTCCAATAATGGTGGGAAATATGGTCAAAGGAGGTCCACGTTGAACACTGGGTGCAGGCCAAGGAAAGGAGGAATGTTAAGCTAAAAATCATTATCCCACATAGCCTTCGTGATAGTGTACAACCCATAACGGAGTGGGTGAAGATTTTGATTGGGGTCTTGTAAGGCATTCTTTCTGCAAGTGCAACCAAACTTTGTTTCCCACCTGAAACTTATGTGGCACCCAATGTTGATCATGGCATTGTTTGTATTTGTCATTGGAATTCTATAGGATATCCTAAACCTGTTGGCAGATGTATTGGATCCGCTCAACGAACCGGGTGGCTTTGTCAACTTCATTTGGAGCAGGAGATGAGTCGTTCGAGGTGACCACAAGGGGAAGTGCAACATCTATGGGACCCAATGGTTGGAATCCCAACCCCACCTGAAAGGGGATGTGGTCGGTTGAGCTATGCAGGGCTTAGTTGTAGCTATGTTTGACATAGGGAAGGCTCTCATCCCATGTGCAGGGGTGCTTTGAATTATACATGCGAAGGATATGTACAATCATTCGATTTACAACCTCGGTTTGGCCATCTGTCTGGGGGTGGAAGGTCATGGATTTGGTGAGCTTAGTGTCTAGCAATAACCAGAGGCTCAACTAGAATGTGCTGAGAAATTGACTATCCTGATCTGAGACAATGGTTTGTGGGATTAAAAAATGTACCCAGACTCATTCAAAGAAGATCTTGAAAGTGGCCTATGCTATGATGCTCTTATTGTAGGCAACCAGAATCACCATCTTAGAAAAGCGATCAACAAACACAAAAACAAAGTCATTTCCCTGCTTGGTGGATGAGAGGCCCGACATGTAGTCCATTGAGATGGATTCCCATGGCCTGTCAGGAGTAGGAAGAGGGGTGTACATACACTATTTCTTAGTGGGCAGTTTGACAATAGCACAAGTAGTGCAGGACCTGATATACTTGTTGACCTCTTATCGAAGTTTCGTCCAGTATAAATGTTTTTGTAGCATCATCACTGTCATTTCGACACTGAAGTGTCCTACCACCCGACTGTAGTGGGATTCCCATATCATCTTCACTTGCTCTCTTGATGGAATGCAAATATGGCCCAAATGACAAAACAACCCATCCTGAAGATGGAAATTATTGACAACTGCATTTTCACCCAACATTTGGTAGGTGGTGGAGAAGTCAGGGTCTGTCTCATAGAGTTGGGACCATCCAGAGGTCTCATGGCCATAAGAGTCTAGCACCATGGTGAGTGCTGCGACTAGTGGTCTGCTGAGGAAATCAACAATGCGATTGGTGCTTCCTGTTTTATACTTGATGTTGAGGTGGAATTGTTGAAAGTATGTGAACCACTTTTGATGGTGGTCATTCTGCAATTTTCCCTGTGTCTGCATGAACTACAATGGCTTATGATCAGTGTGGATGATTGTCTCCTTCCCAAGAATGTAATGTCTTCACTTGTGACAGGCTTGCACAATGGATTACATTTCTTTGTTGTAAGTAGGGTACTTATTGACAATATCTGATAGTGTCTCACTATGATAGGCCATGGGGTGGCCGTGTTGAGTGAGAATGGTGCCCACAACATAGTCTGAATCATCTGTCTCGATCTCAAAGGGATGCTCTAGGTATGGTAGTGAAAGTACTAGGGATGAGCACAAGCATTGCTTCAAATCATCGAATCCTTACTGTTGGGACCAGCCCCACGCAAATTTTTCCTTACCACCACCCCTGTTTAATTGGCCGAGGGCCCATGCAATATGGGAGAATCCTAGCATGAACCTACGGTAGAAATTGGCAAGGCCCAAGAAGATATGAATCTCAATGAGTGTGGTTGGGGCTGGCCAGTCACGGATGACTTGGATTTTGGTTGGATCCACATGTACACCATGTTTATCAATGATGTAGCCCAGGTAATGGACCCTATCCATGCCAAAGGAGCATTTTTCTAAGTTGACGTATAGCTTGTGCTGCCATAGGGTGTGCAAAACCTATTGAATATGCTGCAAGTGTTCGGCCCAAGTCTTGTTGTAAATTAGAATGTCATCCAGATACACCACTACAAAAGTATTGGTGAATGGTCACAGTATATCGTCCATCATCCTCATGAAAGTAGATAGAGCATTTGTCAAACCAAAGGGCATGACCAACCATTCAAAAAGGCCTTCCTTTGACTTGAAGGCAGTCTTCCATACATCTATCTGTTCTATCGGGACCAGGTGGTAGCCAGACTTCATATCAATATTAATCAAGTATTTGGCCCCTGTAAGTTGATCAAGGAGGTCGGTGATTCATGGAATCAGGTACCGATTTCTGACTAGAATTTTATTCAGAGCCTGGTAATCAATACAGAGTCGCCAGGTTCCATATTTCTTCTGTACCAGCATGATTGGGCTCCCGCTAGGTGATGAGCTGGGACGGATGTGCCCCTTGTGGAGTAGTTCTTGGATCTGTCACTTGATCTCCTCATTCTCCAACAAAGAGTGACGATAGACTGGGCCATTGGTCAGCGGTGCACCGGGGGTCAGATCAATGGGGTGCTTGACCTAGCAGTGCAAAGGTACCCCTGTAGGTGAGGAGAAGATATCTGAGTATTCTTCCACGACCTTATCTACTTTCTTTCGCTGTGTGGAGAGGTCGGTCGCAAAGACCCTAGATGTGGCTGTGATATTTCGCTTATTCTGAGAGTGAATCATGAAGAAGACAAACTTTCCCATCTGAGATATGACCTTCCTACATTACTTAGCAGATATCAAGGAAATAGCACTAGGTGGGACTGCCTCGATTATCCTATACAATTTCTTGTTCAAAGTAATAAGAACACTATGAGGCCTAGACTCATATAAAACATGATGTTTCCATAAATAAGGTTGGCCCAAAAGAACATCACAAACTTCAAGAGGAGAAACGTCACACAATACGTCATCTTTGAAGGTCTTGATGTCGTACGACATTTGACACTATTGGCTGACATGGATATCGCTTCCTTGGCGGAGCCATCCAATGGTGTAGGGTTGTGGGTGTGGTGTTGTTGGCAGGGCCAGCCGCTTGACGACCTCTACTGAGATGAGGTTATTCTGGCTACCACTATCAATGATGAAGTGTAGCGAGGTGCCTTTTACCCACATCTTTGAATGGAAGAGGAACTCTCATTCTTCTGGATCGTCTGGTTCACCAGGATGGAGCTTGGTGGTAGCAACACTGGCACTAGGTTCCACATCAATGATCTGTCTTCCCCTTTTTGGTTCTATCTCAGAGTCAGAATCTGCATCTAATTTAGAGGCTTTTACTTTGGCCACCAATCACTGCTTTGAGCGACAGTCAGCAGTGTTATGCCAAGGACTCTTATGGAAGTCACACCACTTCCCAGTGTCTTTCTTTGTCTTTCCGGTGTCCTTCTTTTCTTGTGTCTTGGACTGGTTGTCTTGATACTATCCATCTTTTCTCTATCCTTTATTATGTGGGTTGGGGCCTCCCTTTCCTGGCTTTTGTTGTGAGGGGTTCCCAGGCCCAAATAGTCATGTCTTTTGTTTAAGATTCTGCTCGATTTTGACGTCATATCTGTAGGCCGAGCCTAAGGATGAGATGTACAGAAATTACATTTCAGTCTGGATGTATCTGTTGGATTACTGATAGGGGGGGTGAATCAATAATAATGTAATTATAATCCTTTTTCTTCAAATGTTATATCAATGTAGAATTATTATCCAATAATGAGCAGTAATAAATAAACAATCACACACATGCAC
>JZKD02S2014716.1:448803-466380 GCA_000966675.3 Picea glauca
GCATTCGAATAAAAGACTAGACGCTTGCCTACACATACTGTGTATCAGCTCGAAGTATACTAGCCCTGGTTTGACAATTTAGTGATTCAGGACACTTAAAAGCTACAATTTAGCATCCTGACAGGAAGCAGGGTCCATCCAAGGGAAACACGTGGCACCAAAATCCAATCTTTCCCAGATCGCGACCAGATCAACGACCAAGTTTCATTGCGGGGACAGAACATGCTTGAACGATAAAATTCTTGAGCGATCCCACAATTGAAACCATGGTATAGAGAAAGAGCTATGTGGAGTAAGGTGGTGAATTGTGAGTTCAAAAGCATTGTGCATCCAAACCTCTTATGATAGCCCCACAATCACATGCTTATATAGCGAAAAATTTGAGAGCATCACATGGTCACCCCCTTGGCATTAGGCCGCGGTCCGATCCCTAGGATCTAGTTAATGAAAAAGGACTAGTAGTTGAAGCCTTATCTCAGTCCATAAGTAGAAGGTGTGAAATATCTAGCCGAGGAGACAGAACTATCAACCTGATGTTCCATGAGGGATAGCTTTGTCTTGTAGGCCCATACTGATCTGAGCTTGCATCTGACAAGAGGAAACATGCATAATCTGACAAAAAGATGCACAAACAAAATCTTTAAATGAGATGGCCAGATTACACTCCTAGCAGTTGTGGACTGATCTGATATAAATAGATCAATTTAGATTTTGTAAAGGAGGAGTTGTTTTCATAGGTTGGAGAGCTAAGAGAGATTTAGGAGCAAGGATCTATATTTTTCAGTTGTAAGCATGAGGGCATGGATTGTAAATATTGTGTTATTGAAGATTCCTTTGATATTTTTTTATCAAACTGTATTCTTAGTTTACATGTTTTTCTTTCTTTCTTGTCTGGATGTAATCTCTCTGATCTATGGATTCCTGAGGAAATAGAGTATCTTTTGTCATCTTTCCCATCTTTCATGGTTCATCGCTCATATATTTTGTGTTTTTTTTTCTTGTCTAGATGTAATCTCTCTTATTTATGGATTCTTGAGGCAATGGAGGATCTATTGTCATCATGCCCATATTTCATGGTTCATCAGATATTTTATTTTTTTCTTCTTCCTTGGATGTAGCATCTCTATGAACTATGGATTCCTGAGGCGGTAGAGGATCTGTTGTCATCTTGCCCATCTTTCATGGTTCATCACTTAGACATGTTATGTTTTCTTTCTCCTCATCACCACATAAATCCTTTGTTTGATAGGAAGTTTAAATGCCTTCATTATTCACAATACCTATGAATTGATATCCCAATGGTCCCAAATCCTGATTGATCTGTAATTACTTCTATTATCTTTCCCTCGCCCTGCATTCTTACTGATCCACCTACTCGAACCATTTTAATCCATTTACCTTTTTTTGATGGGTACTAGGATTTTCCTCTTACAATTGGAGGGTGAATCTCAGTGATAACATTAATGGTGTCGTTGTCGAGGATGGAAGTGAAGATATCTTCACTGGGAGAATGACAATGAATAGATCCAGTTTTAGAGGGTGAATTGAAGCTGGACACATTATTCTGACTGCTTATCTTTCACCATGGCGACTCCATTATCCATAATCTATTGGTGACTCCACTGGAAGGAGACAAATAAAATGGATATGGAGTATATCTT
Organism: Picea glauca; assembly: GCA_000966675.3. NCBI lineage: Eukaryota > Viridiplantae > Streptophyta > Pinopsida > Pinales > Pinaceae > Picea > Picea glauca. Next base: position 450,465 of record JZKD02S2014716.1, read on the forward strand.
GGCCAGTAGATTTTCCCCACTAAATTTCTCAGCCATATCTAGTTATCCACATCTCATGCGTCAAATTGATGAATGGCAAGATCTACTGCCCAGATTTTATGAAGGTGAGAATACCAACCCTCTTGATCATGTTCTAGAATTTCATGCTTTGATGCAACAGCTCAACATCCAGCATGAAGACATACATATGAATTTTTTTATGTACTCTCTTCATGGAAATTCTCTTATTTGGTATCACTCTCTCGAGCTTTCTAGTGTTTCTTCGCTCAAAGAGTTTCATGCAACTTTCAATATTCATTGTCAAAAAATTTATTCCTGTAAGTTAATTTGTCATAGTTGTTGTGAGGAATATAAAGACTGTGTTCAGGATATAACTAATTCTTATGAAGGCTGTGAGAATGAAGAAGATGCCTTGGAAGAGGAATCAACTCTTTCTCTTCCCTGTTCATCTGCATCAGATGAAAACTGTGTTTGTTGTCTCAGTAAGGAAAGTGCAAAAATTGAGTCTGTTATGGAAGTTGGTATTCTTTGTAACCCTATATCTAAAAATACTATATATGAGAAGCCTATTCTTGACTCATATGATGATGATATTGCTTCCTGGATTTAATCTTGAAAGGAAGCTTGTGTTTAATAATGAAGAAAAATCTTCTTATATTGGGCAGATGATACCTCTTGGTATGTCATTCGAGGCTCCCCCTTTATTTGATCATTATGGAGACAGTGATGAAGATGTTGAGGTGTATTTTGTCTTGGAAGAAAAAATCATTAGTAGCCAGCCTTCTAATGAAAGTGAATTTTTTTACCAAGAGCATCATGATAGAGAGAAAGAGCCATCCATTGATATACATGAGGATATTTCTTGCCATAATCTAGAAGATGTTATAAGAAAAGGAAAAAGAGAATTGGATCAACGACCTACATAATCCTTTCACGCACATGTGCTTGCCACATACATTCAACCATATGTGAGCAGCTATAAAGAAGAGAAGGCTTTCTTTTACCAACCTAGTATCTTTTATCACCTATCTTATGACCCTGTAGGGGAATACATGGAGTTGCATTTCCTCAATGTATTGAAGCCTCCAAGCTTTATCTTACCGTCATCATTAGGAGGTAATCTAAACAATGTAATTTGTTTTCTTTCACAGTTTTTTTATCCCTTGTTGACCAGTGATAGAGTAAATAAGTTTTCAATTAGGAATTTATTTGAATGGCTCTGGTGGAAGTTTGTTTTCACCCAGCACATTGTAAAAGTAGTTAGTTGAAGATTGTACATAAATAAGCTCCTTCTAGATAATGTGTGTTTGTTTTATTTTTGTAATTAGAATAGTGTACATATCAGCCTGTTGTCTTCAGCAAAATGTATTTGAGATTGACTCCACAACCCAATAGTTAAGGCACTGTAACTACACATTTTTGGCAGCTCACAGGGAGCATGCCATCCCCTGTGGAGCCAAATATTATCACATATAGTTTTCAAGGGAAGTAGGTTGTCCAAGTCCATGGTCTTCACAAGAAGCATCCAAGAGAATCATTCAAAAGAAGTCCATTTCAGGATGCAATATAGACAAGCAAACAGGTTCATGTTTCAACGGCAAAGATCCCATATAAAGTTCATATTAGTGGCTCTCAGACAGTCAGAGTTTAAAAGTAATGCAAGGATTAATGACTAGCCAAGCATCCCAAAATCCCGAAGTAAATCTGAGCCATTGAAGGTTGAGGAAATGCGTCGACAGATCTCACACTTTGGGAATTCGACACTTCAGAGGATTGAGTGGGTAGGTAAAAGAAAAGGCACGAAGCCCGAACTCATGAAGTGAATCTTGACTGTCCAAATCAAGAGGACATGTGGATGAAAATATTGCACTTCAGAGGATTGCATGAACAAGATGAATAAAAAGGCCTGAAGCACGAACTCTTGAAGTGAATCTCGACCGTAAAAATAAAGAGGCCACGCGTCACCAGATCTCTCACTTTGGGAATTCGTCACTTCGGAGGATTGCGCGAGAAAGCAGAAGGAAAAATCATGAAGACTGAACTCCTGAAGTAATTGAGAGTCATTGATCTTTGCAGTAAGAAGCAGGTTCCATCCAAGGGCGGTATGTGGCAGCAAAATCAAAGCTTTCCCAGATCACAGATTATGACCAGATCGATGACCACGCTTCATTGCGGGGACAGAACATTCTCGAACGATAAAATTATTTAGTAGTACCACAATTGAAACCATGGTATAGCGAAAGAGATATGTGGCGGAAGGTGGTGAATTACAGGATCAAAATTTGTGTGAATCCAAATCTCTTATGACGGCTCCGCACTCACATGCTTATATAGAGACAAATTTGAGAGCAACACGTGGTCACCCCCTCGGCATTAGGTCGTGCTCTGATCCTGAGGAGGTTCCATTTAATGAAAAAGGACTGGTAGTTGAATCCTCAGAGCAATCCATAAGTAGAAGGCATGAAAGGTTTGGCCAAGGAGACATAACTTTCAGCTCGAGGTACCATGAGGGACGGTTTTGTCTTGCAGGCCCATACTGATCAGAGCTTGCGTCTGATAGGTGGAAACACATATAGTCTGATAGAAAGATGCACATACAAAATCTTTAACTGAGATGTCCAGATTACACTCCTGGTAGTTGTGGACTGATCTGATATAAATAGATTAGTTTATATTTTGTAAAGGAGTAGGTGTTTTTAGAGGCTGGAGAGCCGAGAGAGTTTTAGGAGAAGGGCTCTTTATTTTTTAGTTGTAAGTCTGAGGGCTTGGATTGTAAATATTGTGTTATTGAATATTCCTTTGAGGTTTTTTTATCATAATGTCTTCTTAGTTTACATGCTTTTCTATTTTTCTTGTATGGATGTAATCTCTCTGATCTATGGATTCCTAGGGATGTAGAGGATTTGTTGTCATCTTGCCCATCTTTCATGGTTCATCACTTAGATTTTTTTTTTTTCTTGTCTGGATGTAATCTCTCTGATTTATGGATTCCTGAGGTGATGGAGGATCTATTGTCATCATTCCCATCTTTCATGGTTCATCAAATATTTTCCACATAAATTCAACCATATGTGAGTAGCTATAAAGTAGAGCAGGGATTTTGTTACTAACCTAGTAGGTTTTATCACCTATATTATGACCCTGTAGCGGAATACATGGAGTTGCATTTCCTCAATGAATTGAACCCTCCAAGATTTATCTTACCTTCATCATTGGAAGTTAATTTGAAGAATGTAATTAGTTTTTTTTCACAGTTTTGTCATCCCTTGCTGACCAGTGACAGAGTAAATAAGTTTTCAATTAGGAAGTTATTTGAATGTATCTAGTGGAAGTTTGTTTTCACCTGGAGCATTATAAAAACGGTTAGTTTAGAATTGTACATAAATAAGCTCCTTATGGAGCATGTGTGTTTGTTTTATTTTTGTAAGTAGAATAGTTTACATATTAGCATGTTGTCTTCAGCAAAATGTATTTGAGATCGTCTCCACAACCCAATAGCTAAGGCATTGGAACTGCACATTCTTGGCAGCTCACAGGGAGAATTCCATCCCTTGTGGAGCCAAATGTTATCACATATATTTGTCAAGGGTAGTAATTCGTCCAAGTTCGTGGTATACATAGGAAGCATCCAAGCGCAACATTCAAAAGAAGTCCATTTTGGGATGAAATACAGGCAAGCAGACAAGTTCATGTTTCAACGAAGGAGATCCCATATACAGTTCATATTAGAATCTCTCGGACAGTTGAATTTTAAAAGTCACGCAAGGATTAATGACTAGCCAAGCGTCCCAAAGTCCAGAAGTAAATATGATCCATTGAATTCAGAGGACATGCGTTGACAGATCTCACACTTCGAGAATTCGACACTTCAGAGGATTGCGCAAGAAAGTATAAGAAAAGGCACGAAGACCGAACTCCCGAAGTGAATCTCGGTCGCCCAAATCAAGAGGAAACGTGGAGGAAAATCTCACACTTTGTAGGATTGCGTGAACAAGTAGAAGAAAAAGGCATCAATCCAAAACTCCCGAAGTGAATCTCGACAGTCCAAATCAAGAGGCCATGCATCACTAGATCTCTCACTTCAGGAATTTGACACTTCAGAGGATTGTGTGAGCAAGAAGAAGGAAAACTCTCGAATCTTGAACTCCTAGAGTAATTGAGATCTGTTGATATTTGCAGTAGGAAGAAGGGTCCATCCAAGGGCAGCGCATGGTAGAAAAAGTGGGGCTTTCCTAAATCGTAGATCATGACTAGATCAACGACCATGCTTCATTGTGGGGATAGATACTTCTCGAATGATAAAATTCTTTAGCAATCCCGTAATTGAAACCATGGTATAGAGAAAGAGATACATGGCGAAAGGTGGTGAATTGAGGGCTCAAAAGCAGTGTGCATCCAAACCGCTTATGATGGCCCTGCAATCACATGATTATATAGTGACAAATTCAGTATTATCACGTGGCCACCCCCTAGGCGTTAGGTCATGCTTCGATCCTGAGGAGGATCCATTTAATGAAAAAGGGTTGGTAGTTGAAGCCTCAGATCATTCCATAAGTAGAAGGCATGAAAGCTACGGCTGAGGAGACAAAACTGTCAACCCGGGGTACCACGAGGGACGGTTTTGTCTTGCAGGCCCATACTGATGTGAGCTTGCATTTGACAGGAAGAAACATGTATAGTATGAAAAAAAGATGCACAGATGAAAGCTTTAAATGATATGGCCACATTACACTCCTGGCTATTGTGGACTGATCTGATATAAATAGATCAGTTTATATTTTGTAAATGAAGAGTTGTTTTCATGGGGTGGAGAGCCGAGAGATTTTTAGGACCAAGGATCTTTATTTTTTAGTTGTAAGCCCAAGGTCTTGGATTGTAAATATTGTGTTATTGAAGATTCCTTTGAGATGTTTTTATCATACTGTCTTCTTAGTTTACATTCTTTTATGTTTTTCTTTTATGGATGTAATCTCTCCGATCTATGGATTCCTGAGGTGGTAGAGGATCTTTTGTCATTTGCCCATCCTTCATGGTTCATCACTCAGATATTTTCTAGTTTTTTTATTGTATGGATGTAATTTGTCTAATTTATGGATTCCTGAGGTAATGGACAATCTATTGTCATCATGCCCATCTTTCATGGTTCATCAAATATTTTCCATAGACATTCAACCATATGTGAGTAGCTATAAAGTAGAGAAGGACTTATGTTACCAACCTAGTAGGTTTTATCACCTATCTTATGACCCTATAGGGGAATACATGGATTTGCATTTCCTCAATGTATTGAAGCCTTCAAGATTTATCTTACCTTCATCATTGGTAGGTAATCTGAAGAATGTAATTAGATTTTTGTCACATTTTTGTTATCCCTTGCTGACCAGTGATAGAGTAATAAGTTTTCAATTAGAAAGTTATTTGAATGGATTTGGTGGAAGTTTGTTTTCACCTAGCGCATTGTAAAAATGGTAAGTTTAGTATTGTACATAAATAATCTCTTTCTGGAGCATGTGTGTTTGTTTTATTTTTGTAAGTAGAATAGTGTACATATCAGCGCGTAGTCTTCAACAAAATGTATTTCATCTCAACTCCACAACCCAACATCTAAGGCACTGGAACTGCACATTCTTGGCAGCTCACAGGGGGCATGACATCCCCTGTGGAGCCAAATATTATCACATATAGTTGTCAAGGGTAGTAGGTCGTCCAAGTTCATTTTATGCATAGAAGCATCCAAATGAAACATGAAAAAGCATTCCATTTTGGGATGAAATACAGGAAAGCAGACAGGTTCATGTTTCAATGACGGAGATCCCATATACAGTTCATATTAGCAGCTCTCGGACAATCAGAGTTTAAAATTCACCCAAGGATTAATGACTAGCCAAGCATCCCAAAGTCCATAATTAAATATGATCCATTGAAGTCTAAGGATACGTGTCGGTAGATCTCACACTTCAAGAATTTGACACTTCGAAGGATTGCATGAGCAAGTGGAAGAAAAGGCACGAAGACCAAACTCCCGAAGTGAATCTCGGTCGTCCAAATCAAGAGGACAGGTGGAGGAAAATATCTCACTTCGTAGGATTTCACGAACAAGTAGAAGAAAAAGGATTGAATCCAAAACACCCAAAGTGAATATCGACTATCTAAATCAATAGGCCATGCGTCACCAGATCTCACTTCAGGAATTCGACACTTCGGAGGATTGTGTGAGCAAGCAGAAGGAAAAATCTCGAAGCCCAAACTCTTGAAGTAATTGAGAGCCGTTGATATTTGCAGTAGGAAGTGGGGTCCATCGAAGGGCAGCGTGTGGCAACAAAAGCGGGCCTTTCCTAAATCATAGATTGCAATGAGCTCGATGACCACATTTCATTGCGGGGACAGAACATGCTCGAACGATAAAATTCTTTAGCAGTCCCGCAATTGAAACCATGGTATAGAGAAAGAGCTATGTGGTGAAAGGTGGTGAATTGCGAGCTCAAAAGAGGTTTGCATCCAAACCTCTTATTATGGCCCCGCAATCACATGATTATATAGCAACAAATTCAAGAGCAGCACGTGGCCACCCCCTAGGCATTAGGTCATTATTCAATCCCAAGGAGGATCCATTTAATGAAAAAGGACTGGTAGTTGAAGCCTCAAATTAGTCCATAAGTAGAAGGCATGAAAGCTCTGGCTGAGGAGACATAACTGTCAGCCTGAGGTACCACAAGGGACGGTTTTGTCTTACAGGCCCATAATGATCTAAGCTTGCATTTGACAGGCAGAAAAAAGTATAGTCTAAAAAAAATATGCACAGATGAAATCTTTAAATGAGATGGCCAGATTACACTGCTGGAAGTTGTGGACTGATCTAATATAAATAGATCAATTTAGATTTTTTAAAGGAGGTGTTTTCAGAGGTTGGAGAGCCGAGAGATTTTTAGGAGCAGAGATCTTTATTTTTTAGTTGTAAGCCTGAGGGCTTGGATTATAAATATTGTGTTATTGAAGATTCCTTTGAGTTTTTTTTATCAGACAATCTTATTAGTTTACATGTTTTTATGTTTTTCTTGTATGGATGTAATCTCTCTGATCCATGGATTCCTAAGGCAACAGAGGATCTGTTGTCATCTTGCCCATCTTTCATGGTTCATCGCTCAGATATTTTTTTATTTTTTTCTCTTTTGTATGTAATCTCTTTGATTTATGGAGTCCTGAGGCGATGGAGGATCTATTTTCATCATTCCCATCTTTCATTGTTCATCAGATATTTTATATTTTTCTTCTTTTCTGGATGTAACATCTCTCTGATCTATGGATTCCTGAGGTGATAGAGGATCTGTTGCCATCTTGCCCATATTTCATGGTTCATCAATCAAACATTTTATGTCTTCTTTCTCCTCATCACCACATAAATCCTTTGTCTGATAGGCAGTTTAAATGCCTTCATTATTCACGATACTTATGACTCTATATCCCAATGATCTCGACTCCCAACTGATCTGTAATTACTTTTGTTATCTTTCCCTCTCCTTGCAGTCTTACCGATCCACCTACTTGAACCATTTTAATCCATTTACCTATTTTTTATGGGTATTGGTCTTATACTCTTACAACCAGAGGGTGACTCTTAGTGCTAACAAGGTCCTCCCTCACTCCTTTATGTCCATATACAACATCTAATGATGAATGTGGAAAATAACCAAAGAAAGTTTCAAAAGCTGACTTACTAGTAGAAGTGTGGACTGCTCTAATATAAGAGTGTTGTATATAGATCAAATTTTCATCCTCGATCTTTGGATGCTTCTGATTGTAACCCCCCAAAAGATTCACCAAATTCTTGTTGAATACTTCTGTCTATTCATATATTTGTGGATAGAATGTTGCATACCTATTCAACTTAGTGCCCATATTCTTTAACAATGTAGTCCAAAATAAACTAAGAAATATAGTATACTTGTCTGAGATGATGCTGCTTGGTATCCCAAAGTGTGCCTAGACATGTTCAAAGAATGAGAATGCACATTTTTCTATACCTGTCAAATATCACAAATATATATTCATGTCCCTTGATGGTTGTTGGTAAACCTCCCAAAACATCCATGGAAATACTTTCCCAAGGTCGAGTGGGTACAGGTAAGGGAAGGTATAGACCTTGCTTCCTATTACTAGGCTTACTGGTACAACAAAGTATACATCATATAATATAATGTGCTACATATTATTTCATGTTGGGACATACCTCTGTAAGTTGGAAATTGTCTTCCCAACACCAAAATGTCATGTAACCTTGGAGGTGTGAGCCTCTTTGATAAGATTCAATCGTTCACCATTAGGAACACAAAGCTCGTCAAGATTGTAGAGTAGACCATTCTAGAAATAATAGTCAACCTTGATGTCACCTTCTTCTATATGAATTTGGCCCTGTAGTTGTTGAAACACCTTATTGATGTCTGCATATTCTCTATATGCATCATAGGTAAAAGGATCCATGTGCATCAAAGTTCCAAAAGCTATAATATTGGATGTGGGTGTCCATGAAAGCATGTATTCCAATTTATTTGTGCTACACTTATTATAATTTATGACCAAATAATATTTTTGTAAAAACCTCATCCACTAGTAATGCCTGGTTTTTTGTAGCTTACTTTGGGCTTGCAAATACTTTAGTGGTTGGTGATTTGTGTGGAAGGTGGTCTTCTTTCCCATAAAATAGTGCTTCCACTTTTTGACAACTTGTACCAAGGAATAGATCTCCTTGTCATAGATAGGGTATTTGAGAACCACCCCATGAAATACTTCATAATAATAGCATATAGGCCTACCTCCCTGCATCAATACTTCTCCTATGGCATACCCAATTGCATCTATCTCTACTTCAAATGGATTCTGAAAGTTTGGTAGTGCAAGCATTGGTGCTTGAATGATCTTTATTTTCATCTCATCAAAGGTCTTCTTTTGATTCTTCCACTGGAAACTCTTACCACTGGCTATTATGGCATGGAGTGATGCAGCTACCGCTGAAAATGAATCTATGAACTTATGAAAATATTGTGTCTCCCAAAAAAAATCTTAACCTCAGTGAAATTTGTAGGAATCAACCATTTCATGATGACCTCCATCTTTTCAAGATCTATCTTAAGCTCCCCTACACCGATCATATACCCCAAATAAACCAAATATTGCTTATCAAAATCACATTTATTGAGATTGGCCATCAACGTGTGCTTCTTTAGAGTCTCTAACACCTGCATAAGATGTGAGATGTGTCCCTCCCAAGTAGCACTATAAATTGATATATCATCCAAATATAAAATAACAAGTGAATATTGATAAGGGTGTAAAACATAATTCATTAGTCTCATAAATGTAGTCGGTGTGTTGCATGAACCAAATAGCATAACCAACCACTCATACAAACCTTTCCTTGGCTTGAAGGTAGTATTCTAGGTATCTTCTTCTTTGTCTCATAACTGGTGATATCATGATTTCAAATCCATCTTAGTGAAGTAATTGGCATGATGTAGCTGGTCCAACAGATCATCGATCCTTAGCAGAGGGTATTGATTCTTTAGTGTAATATTTCCCAATGCCCTATAATAGACACACATTCTCCAAGTCCCATCCTTCTTGGGGAAAATTATGATGGGTGACCCACAAGGTGACGTACTTTGTTGAATCATACCCTGCTCCAACATTTTTTGCAATTGCTTCTTCACTTTGTTCACTTCTAGAACAGATTGTCTATATAGTCCAATATTTGACAATGGGGATTATGAAAATAACAGTATTTCATGCTCCACATCCATCTTGGATGGTATCCCTTTAGGATCCTTGAACACTCCTCTGTATTCATGCAACAAATCCTCCAACTAATGTTTCTACTGTTTTGTACACCCCTCTAGGGATGCCTTCACTCTCGTTGACTCATCATCTGACTGATTTTCTCTTAAGAAAATCAAAACATATTTTTTACTAGAACTAATTAACTTCTTGTCTTTGATGGAACTTACCAGTGAGATATTTGACTTTCCTTTATGCGCGTTGATGATGTAGGACCTCCCATCCTTGATTAGTCCATATTGGTTATCTCTCCACATGAATATTTCATACCTCATATACATTTAAGGGATTCCAAACACTACTCCACATACATCAAGGGGTACTATGTCCAATTCCACTTCATCAATAAAATCAACACTTATAGAAAATTTAATATTACACTATTTTGTTACCTTTATCTCTACATCCTTTTTTACCAAATGAAATAGATAGGGGATAGTATGATTATGAATCTCCAATATAATATTTCTAACTATATCCACTACTATGATATTATCATATGAACAAGAGTTGAACAAAGCATCTATCTTGGTCTTCTTGACCTAAATGTTAATGTGGAAGAGCTTGGCCATCTCTTTCTCTTCCTGGTGATGAAGGCTACTTAAATCCACCGCCTTCTGCACTGATGTGCAGACAATATTTTCATCCACATATGAGCTACTTTCAACTTAATTGCTTGAATCTGTGGCTGAAATATTTTTTTTTCTTTTCGTCCTTCTTTTGGTTCTTAGGGTTTAGCTATGAATGAAATTTCCAACATTTTTCCTTGGTGTGGTCATAAATGTTTCATGATTTCAATGGTTGTTGGGATCTTTTCACTATTGTGTAATGGTTGTTGTCTTCTTATATTTCCCCCCTTTCCACTTCTTCTTCCCCTCCTTGGAAGCTTCCTAGTTCTCTTTATTCTTTGAACCACTTGGATTCCCCTTCTTTTGGATTATGTTTTCTAGGTATTGTGCTTGTAGACATGCCTCATACACTATCCTTGGATTGAAGAGAATCACCTACTTTCGTAGACGACTATGTAAACCCCCCATATGCTTGAGGAGTACATTTTGGTTCTTGGGTGAGATACCCAACATGATGGCCATCTTTATGAACTCAGTGGTATACTCCTATACACTTTGCCAATGCCTCTACCTGAATTAGTACCATCAGATCCATTGGTCCTCTACATAATCAATAGAGTAAAATTGGGACTTGATGAGGGTTTTGAAGCCCTGCCACCTAGTTACTGGCAGATCACCCTCCAACCTACTTTTTTCTTTATGGATTTCCCACCAGGTTAAATCATGGCCCTCTAACTTCAATCTAGAAAATGAAATATTCTACTCTTCATCTATATGGTGAATGCTAAAATAAATTTCTAGTTGTTGCAACCAATGATTAATTTTTAATGCATCGATATCACCTTGTGTTATACAATTATTTGCCACCTGATTATCTAAAAATATTTTGTAGAGGTTAGAAAGATGAAACATTGATTTATGCCACTTTTCCCTTGAGTATACACCATCCTTTTTCCTAGTTGTGATTTGTTATTTTACATATCATGACCCAAATTGATGGTCTCACCTTGTTCTCTTGCAAATAGTGACCGGTTGCATTATCCAGGAATGCAGGGCACAACCAGGTTTGTTACTCTCAAGCTTGTTATTTTGAGTGTCTAAGAGTTATCCCATATCATCTCTTTCATCCTATATATTGAGGGTCTTTCATGGGAAAAAAGGGGAGGAAAAGAAAGAGTAAACTTATAATGACAAATTGATTATAGATCTTGGGAAAGGAAATTTGGAGAAGCTTCATTAAACTATTTGTTTGTAAGTTGTAAGATTTTTTCTTTATTAATAGAATATGCACATGATTTCCCCCTCTAATTGATTGCTTATGGTGATTATAATATTTATAGAGAGTTAATATTTTCATGTATTTATGTCATATTATTAGATCTATCAATGATTAGTACATGTTACGTTTGATCTCATGAGAGGTGTTTGTTGGTGTTCTTATGCATGCAGACCCATGTTCATAAAAGTGAAGGATATATTCAAAGGAGTGAATGAACAATGAGCATGCAGGGACAACCATCGAAGTATCATGTATGCTTCTCATCCTCTTATCTCATAGATATTATCATGTATGATTCAGATCTAGGAAAATCTACAACTAGCATCTCTATTCTATATCAGGTCTAGGAAGAACTTAAGGTAGGTAACTCCTACAGGGTACATTTGTCCTACAACATATTGGCGACTCCACTGTGGAATTCATTATTGTTTATTTAGTTTTCTTCCTCAACTTTGAATTCATATTCTCAACATCATTTCCCATTTTAAGCCTTGATTTTTGTTTTCATTTTCCCCATAATTATTTTCCAAGTCTGTTTGAAAGTGTTCAGTTCTAGATCTAATATTCCTTAGATCTATTAATTTTTGGCACTTGTATGATCGTGGCCATGGGTTACCCATGCACACAGGGAAACCACACCCCTTTTGATCACGTGTTTCTACACTACAACATGGGACCACCTAAAAATCACACTGATCATTGCAATCAATGCTAAGGGTTGCAAGTCTCTCCATGTACAAAGTGTGATCGGTCCCTCCATATTAAATGGAAAGGCACGACCAACCACTAAAAAGATGTGTTTTGTAAGGGCATCCTTCAAATCTAGGCCATTTATTCTTTATTTTTTTTCTTACAGTCTCACAGATCTTTCTCAAATTTGTTTCAACAGTCTTTGCTATAACCTTTTTCAAATTATTTGATTTTTTTTTTTAGCATTGAAAGATTGAGTTTTTTGTGTTGAATACATCCTTGTGCTTGAATATTTTATTCCTTGGGTGCTTGTTTTCTTCATCTTCTTCATCTTTTGATTTATTTTCAAGTGGCATTGAATCCTTTCGTTTTTATTGAAAATGAGAGCAAAAGAAGAGTCTCTTTTGAGTTTTCATGCAATTTGGAAAGAAGAAAACAAAAGTTTTGCATCCTACTTTCATAGTTGGAGTGTTTTGGTACATATTTGAAAGATCTTTTCTTTCTTTGGGATTTCAATGACATTAATTTGATAGATTGGAATTTTAGTTTTCTCCATTTGATAAAGGAAAAGTGAGAGTTGCATGCTATTGGGTGTTTATTTGCTTTAAGAAGAAAAATATATTTTCTCCTTTCCTTAGATAGAATTCATTGAAAGACAAATATTTGCATTTCATTATTTCTGCATGGTTTTGGAGTCAAGTCACCACATCATTATTTTCATCTTCATACACCCTACTAAGTAAAACAACCATTTAAATTAACCAACGTGTTTAATAAAATTAATTAGACATCTTTTGTTTTATAGCACACCAGCAATAGTATAAGGATAGGGCATTTGGATTAGGGTGAAGTGAGTAAAATATCCAAGGATATTAAATGAGACTATATAATACTAGAGAGAGTAAAAATCCAATATTATAAATTAAAATTATTTAGGAAATCTCCTCTCACATAGGATTCAAACAAGAGGTCAAGCGAGGTGATTGATTGAGATTTCCCCTCTTCCTTTCACCTAGTGGGAATATTGCAAGTTTGGGGATTTGAAGAGTGGTAAGTCCTCAGGGTGAAACCACTTCTTGTTAGTTTTTGGGTAGCATATTTGTTTCTAGCATTCCCATGCCCATTTTCTAGTCTTGACTATCGACTGTACCCCCCTGGTCATTCATTGTGAATTGGTAGGCATAGTAACCTCTCTTAGGATTCCACATAAGCGACTGCAAGGGGGAATCCTTGTGTTAAATATGAAAGACATTCAATATCATCTTCAACAAACTGGGAGGGTATTTTCCTATGGGATCTTAATTGCACCTTGGGGAACTATTGTGTGACAATTATCGTAAATGTTGCTCATATCTTCGTTGATGACCTAATATCTCATCTTCAGAAGATCCTTCCAATTATTGTTTGCTTGGTTTATTACCTTTAAAATTATTAAGGGTGTATTCTTTCGAAAATCATAGTTGGCCTTATGGATCATTATTTCTGTTATACTTTCACCATGGTTGACCAAGGTCTTCGAAGATCTCGTAGAATGCAAGGGTTGGATCCTAAAGAACACAATCTTCCACATAACCCTTCTAATGAAGGAACTATTAACGAAGAGGTTTATTTTGAAATTGGGAGTATAGCTCCCCTGAGTGACCATTCCTAAGGGGTAGTCACAATCATCGAGGAAGGATATGTCCCGCCTGAAAATCCCCCTTTTACTGGTCCTTATAACCCACCACTTGTTGAGCTTCCTTCAACAAGTTTTATTAATTCTTTTTTTTCTTACTTCTTACAACATGGTATGTACAATAGGAAATATTATAGCACAGATATTGTTAACACTTTATAATTTCTCAGCCTGAAGAAGAAATGGGCAACGGTAACTACAAAACCACTTTGGAGTCAAGGATCTAGCCCTCCAAGACTCAGAGATGGATCTCTCTATATGATTTATCTTTGTCTAATGGGAATTTTAGGCTAGCTATGATAGTACAGGGTTTGTTTATTTAAATGGATTGGTTGGATCAGAGAAAATAGGCCATTGGGAAGTGGAATCACAAGCTAGGGTTCAATCAAAGACAGGTTCTACACACAACCCTACAGGGAAAGGTAGTCACTCTTGTTGGATTCTTTGAGGTTGATTTTGGATTTGGAGGAGAAGATGAGAGGACCAGGTAATAACAGGGCAATCAAGAATCCTATAATTAACCATTGATCATAAAAAATTGATAATTATTTCAACGCCAGAAACAGACTGTATGTCTCAACAAATTATGTTCTTTAAACCTCTTATCATAATTCAAAATATGAATAACTTAAGAAATACAATGGAAACAAATTATAGTGAATAAAAGAACTTCACCACCAAGATTGACCCATGAATCTTGTAACTATTGTGAGTGTGTTATTGGATTGATGAAAACAAGAGGCTCTGTGAGATGATTTACAATCTGGATCCTATTCTATGAACAGGTCTCAATTGACCAACCTTTCATGCTTTGAAATGTGAAGTATTTGTAAATTTATTTACAAAGATCTTGTCATAAATGAGCGGGATTTATTTTAAGAAAAATCTAAACTAACTATTACAATCATAGAAGTTTGTTGAGATTCATTCAGAGATCTGTTATTGTTTTGATGGGATTTGTGGGTGATCTGTGCCTTTATTTTTTCTCTTTTCCATTTGTCCCTTTGACTCTTTGCCTCCCAAAATTCTGAAAAATAGGGTCTAGTTATCTCTTTGAGTATCTTAACCTGAGATAGTTGTGTAAAATATGGGGGAGGTTTTCGTATATCGGCTTGTTCTGATAAAAAACCTCTCTCAATTTTCTGAAATTCATCTCCATATGACCGATATCTGCGTTTGAAAAATGTGTGTCGAACAGGAAAATCCAGAATCCCAAAAAATAGGGCTCAAATATTCTCTTGATTCTCCCAATCCATGGCACTTGTGAAAAAATTGAGAGAGATTATTTTATTTTAGCCTGTTTCAGAGAAAAAAAAATGGTTTTGCAAAATGAGCCATGTTTTACTCATAATAAGTCTCGTAAGATGACTGGTTTAAACTATTTCAGGAGGGGGATGATGGTTACGTATAGGATGACGTGGGGGAAAGTGTCCAATGGGGATGGGATGAGTAGATGAAGGAGTGTAAGCGATAGGGATAGGTGGAAAATGGAATGTAGAAAATGAGGGGACAGGTGGCAGGTAATGAGAGGATAATGTGGATGCGAAGGTGATGTGTAGGGGGAGAAGTCAGAGAGGTGATGTGTAAAACTGGAGAGTGGACTGAAGTATGGAGTGGAGGTGACATGTAAGAGGAGATGGAAACATGTGTCGAAAGGTGGGAGGGAGAGTAAATGCATAGAGGTGATAGGGAGTGTGAGTGGAAGAGTGAATGGGTATGATGTGAGACAGGGTAGTGGGGTAAGTTGGCTGAGTGAGGTGTGTTGGAAGATTGGTTGTTGTCATTGATGTCAACCCTAGTCATGGGTTTTGGAACGCAAGATTGATGAAGGTATTTGGACATGAAGGAAAATGCACATGCAGATACAACATCCAT
>JZKD02S2014716.1:474529-498314 GCA_000966675.3 Picea glauca
TAAAGGTAGAAAGGTCGGGGAGTCCAAAAAGCACTATCGGTCATTGATCTGAGCATTGCTTGATCTGACACTGGAAAATGTGCGCCCTTTAGTTGCATAATGAAAAAATGTCATGTACCGCTAAAACTTAGGATAAAAATATATTGTGGGTAGCGCTAAGCTTAATTTTCTCCTTTTTACACCATAATTTCACATTTTTATGCCAAATTTAACCAATCTAACCAATTGAGGGGTATTTCAACTGTGTTGACCCTGCTGACATTTTCTTTCCCTTTTCCCTTTGGGAAATTATTTAAAGGATGGAATATCATTTACCACATGACATCTCTGAAGGACGAAATCTCAGTCACCCTCTGATCCCCTTCTTATGCATATGGAGTGGTGATCCCCCCACTTAACCTTGAGATAGTTTCTCTAGTGCACATCACTACTACTAGAACTTATCCTTAGTGGGGAACATCATTGACCCATTTTACCCCATCACAACAACCCTTGAACACACCTTCTATTCGCACCTCTCTAGCTGCACATATGTATACACCAAGCACTTTACTTGGATGTTCTATAACTTTTCCCTTGAGTCAGGAAACCAATAGTGTTGTTTCCTTGGGCCCTATGAAAAATAATTTGTCTTTCCCCCCTTCCATTCAAGTAGGTAACCCAATTACAGCCACACCAACTGTTCATCCTACAAAAAATATTCATATGAGAAGTTATTATATACCTCCCACTAGGGGGGAACCCTCAGCTACATGGCCCTCTTCAACATGGGGGCAACAACCATTTGGGGGGAAACCCTCATCTATGGGGCCATCTACAACATGGGGGAAACAACTAGCTTGGGGGAAACAACCATCTTGGGGACAATAACCAGCTAGGGGGAAACAACTAGCTTGGGGACCAAAACTAGTTTGGGGGAAATCCCTCACTAAAAACCAACCATATTCTAGGGGAAAACCATTCTAGAAGACCCCTCCATCGCTTCTACTTCAGGCCCTACAGGGATTTATACTGGACTACCATATCTGAGAGTTTCCAAAAATCCATGGGGCCAACCTAATATAAAGTGAATCCCTCTGCAAGGAGCTTTTCCACTCAAACCACAAACCCCATGTTTCCTACTCCCCAACCCTCTTAACCTCAGTATATGGGAGGACCACCATGTTTTACAAACTACCCTATGATATCCTAAAGTTTGATGGGAAGCCTAAATAATATCCTAACAATCATGTAATGACCTTCCATCTTTGGTTTTATTCTAACTCCTTGATGGATGACTCCATTAGACTAATACTTTTCCATAGAACTCTAACAGGTTCAACAACAAAATGGTATATCGAGTTGTTGTGAAACTCCTTTGTCAACTTTAATTCTCTTTCTATGGAATTTATTACCCATTTCCAATTGTTAATCCAGTATGATACTGGTACCGAGATTCTAACCTCGCTTAGGCAATACACCTCCACCTATATATATGACCACATTCACGAATGGAGGCAACATTGATGGTTAATTAAAGCTACAATTCTGGAACAACTCCTGGAAGATTGGTTTACTAAGTCACTCTTTCCACCCATTGCTATAGATGTCTCCATGGGAGGTGTTGTTACTAAGGAGAAAGCAATCAAACATGCACAATATTTGGACTTGGTATATTCCCAATCTGACACACTTTATGATCTAATTCCTTACGCTCCTTGAACATCAAATGATACATCAAAATAATCCCCGGAAACCCATTTCGATGGCATGATAGGTTCCATCAAAATTCAGTCTATGACCCAATCCACTAGGAAACAAGTCCATCAATCCTCCACCCCATCCTCATCCCAGACCGGTACCAGTTCCAAATCTCATCCCTCTCCTACACAAACCTCTGAGGTGAATGTGGTACACTCCAATTCATCTCAGTAACCTAGAGGCAAGAAGACAAGTTAGGGTAAATCCAAAAAATATTCTAACCAACAGTAGATTATAGAAACCCAAGACCCTAATGCTAGGGGTAAAAACAAAAGAAAGAAAAAATATCCTTCCATGGTATGTAAGGAGGACCACTTCACCAAATAATTCTCTCGCCTTACCAAGGTTCATAAATACCTCGAACGAGGGGGATATCCTTTCCAACCAAGAGTTTAACCAATCATCCCCCCTCCCCAACAACAAAAAATGGTAGCACAAGCTACTACACCCCCACCTGGGGAAAACAAAGGGTCCTCAATTACAAATATTATGATGGTTAAATCGACTATGGAACTATCTACCAAAGAAAAGAACTATGACTCCCAAGAAGGGGAACCTTCATCTAAGGATATTCCATCAAATACACCACCCAAATGCCCTTTCACTTTAGAGAAACCGACTTTTGAACCTACAACCCACCCTCCAAAAGGGGTACTTTGATGGACTACCCACAATCTGAATTATTGGGTAGCTCAACACTATAGCATATTGTAAGATCTTTCCTAGGAATCATGTGCCATGTTAGCATTCAAAGTGTTGTAGAGTTTTCCTTCAAAGTGGAAATCCTTACTATCATTCATAGAGGGAATCAACCCTTCAAAGTCAAAAATTATTTCTTTTGACATAGAATAGAGTGATCCATGTCTCTCACACCAACTAGCATTCCAAATCACAGTTGGATGTCTTAATAAGAATATCTTTCATACGTTGATCGACAAAGGAGAAAATACTGCAATTATTTCTTTGTCATGTTGTAAATCCCTTGGTTCTCCTTATATCACCACATCTCAAACCATCCTAAAATATTTTGATGGAAATTTTTTCAAACCCCATGGAATTCTTACCTCTTTATCCATTAAGCTCAGGGGAAATAATATCTCCATGGAAGTCGAAGTAGTATATTCCACACTCGACTATAATCTGATCTTGGGTCACACTTGATTCTATGCAATTAATGTTGTTACATCCATTGTATTTTGTATCATACATTTTATCCATCAAGGAAATATAGTCACCATCGACCAACCTGATTATTGTACAATTGAATTCCAAGCTAATCCTACCACCAATGTACCTTTTATAGGTAAATCTTTTGGGGGGTACAAAAGTGTCAGTATATGTATGTTTAAATATCCATCTCTTATGGGGATATTCCCCCTTATTGCACCCGAAACTACCCATATGGCTCCTATCAACATGATTTTCTCATCTGTCAGTGGATCGCTTTGGTTAGTTTATCCTTGAGTGGTACCTCATCCTAAAGATGTTGACTCATATGGAGCATCCATCCCGCTCACCAAAATCAATATTTTTGATCCAGCAATCCCATAAGCATCTATTGATAGTGGTCAACAAATCCATCCTCATGTAGAGTGTGATCAACCTTCTCCACCCGTACAAGTCATTGACTCTCTTAGTTCACATGATTTCCTAGATACTAAGTTTCCTTTAGAATAAGTCATCTTGGAAGTCATGGCTTCACTGATAATCCCAGAGAGGATGAGAGTCATCACACCTTCCCTCTCCCTAATTTGGAACTAATAAAAGTTAGCACGATGAGTCTTTATTCGAAACTAGGGGCATTGGCTAGGACATCTAGTAGACCTCCTAGTCTTGACCCTTTTCCACCTCATATTTCTTCTTCAGAACATGCCAGTTGCTAGAGAATGGTGGGAATACCTTGGGTTAATCATCAATATACCAAAAAAACCATTATACAATGTCCCTTTTGGCATCACCTACAAAGCAAGTGAATTCTCACCTGAGGAAGCTAGAGGGGTTGTAGGAACCAAGGTTCTGCAGTGATGAGGGGAAGTGAGGCATTCAACATGTATTTACTAACCATCTACTCATTTGTGCAGTTTCCATTACTTAATAGTTACTTAACACTCAATATATTCTATGCGCAACATTCTCCCACTTAACATTCATTCAATTACTAGTTACTTCAGTGCATGACATTAGAACATCATATAGAAATAACACATTCAACATACTTAAGAAGTTATCATTATTGCACAATAAGAGTAAGCATCATAACATGAAAAAACAACACATCACAACACACAGGTTTAATACGGTTCACCCAAGTTGGGATATGTCCAAAACGACTAGATTCTTTTATTATTCATTGATAATCTTCTTACATCTACACACTGAACTACAAAATATGCAACAATAACATTACCCAAACCTGCCTAGCCATTTCTGCTGCAGTTCATGCTTCAATCCTCAATGATATCTAAAAAATTATTCCAATGCTCGACTCAACTTACCCCAAAATAAAATATAACTTCATACATGGTGAACCCCTCTACCCATAAACCCATTACATATTTATACATAAAAACATGGCTAAACTCATTACAAAGTGGACAAACAATTCCCAAAAACCCAAAAGTCTATAACCATTTTCTACCTTTTGTGTGTTTCTCCTTCACACTTCCTCCTATCGTGTGCTTTGACTCCTCAAAATCCTATCCCTTCGTGCACTCTGGTCCATCTTATAAATGCCTTTTCTTCTTTGAATTATTCTATCATAGATCTCAAAACTTTTCCAAATTTCCTATCTAACAGTCCCCCAACACTCACTTGTGGCTCGTCTTGAACCACTCGGGCCTTCTTCTAGTGCACCATGAATATTTTGAAGGTGTCCTTCACTATCATGACCTTATCCTTTACCTCTTGTTTCTTCTAAAAAATTTGTTCAATTATTTCTGCAGTTAGTCAAGCCTGCATATTCTCGACACCTTCATCAACTGCTTGTTTGATTATTCCTTGAGTTGTTGCTAACATCGTTGTCACTATGTATGCTTCCTCCTGTAGTAATTCTATATGTTTTACATGAGCTTGTTTCTCTTCCCTTAGTTGATTCATTTCTGAATACAACATTCTATTGTCTTTCATCGCTATTACCACCTCTCCTGAGGGTAATGTGCCCATAACATCTTTGAACTTCTACTCCTTTTCCTATGTAGCTTGGATCTTCTGATTGATTTTTTGTTTCTCCTTATATTCAATAAGTTTTTCCCAGAAAAATGTTTGTTTTCTTTCCTCTTGCTTCCTTTCTTGGGCTTACCCAGGTTCAGGTCTACTATGGTTTCCAACAAAACCCCTTTTAAAATTATCAGTCCCTCCGGTAAACTAGAAGGAAACGAAGTACATAGAGTGTACTATGCAGTCTCATGCAAGATAGTTCTATTGGTGGCTGCAATGCTCAAGTTCTTGCATCCTAGGAATGATTGGGGATCTGGGATTAAACTCTGTGATATTCATTTGTTAATTTACCATTCATCTTGTATTAGAGACCCTATCATTCTTATTCATACATGTAAAATAATAGATCTGACTAGTCATTCACTCATTTGTCTCACAGCTAATCATTGATAGTAAAGGAAATACACAATATTCAATCAAATAACACATGATATACCATGTTTCACCCCACCTGGGCTACGTCCACAAATATTTGTCTACTCTTCTCCTTTATTATGGTGTTTCCAAAACTATAGCACCATGCAAATTACAATTCTCCATCTAACAGGTCGAGATCTACAATGAGGCGGACTAGATCACACCAGGATCCTTAGCCTATGATCCAACCCTCGAGATCTACCTTATTTCCTCTCCTCATATCAACAACTTACAAAATAGATCGGACTTACATTCATTCTCTCCTCGAATGACATCGTCACAATAACCAACCCCAAAGGAACCATATTCCTACACCAATGCCTACCTAGACCTCCTAGGTACCTACTTATACATGTTTTTGTCTTACCAGCCATTACATTCCCTTATCAAAATCCTAACCCTATCATGGCTAGGTCTTATTTCATGCATGCCTCACATTACTTCCTCTTTTGCATGCGTGTATGTATTGTACGTTTTTATTTTCCTGCATGCACATCTTCCTTACATGTGTTTCTTTTCCTAAAAAATGGGCCTACGCCCATCAGGCCCCCAACATTGACATTGTGACTCATCCTGAGTCACTACCTAACTCTAGTGTCTGTCACTGCTTCTGCCAGTTCTTTGTAAATATTTGTTATCCGTTGGAACTGCTCCTGAGTCTGGATGCTCCTTCTTGACATGGATTTGACCACCTGCACGGTGACTGGTGGTAATAATATCTTGCCCCCCTCTAAGCATATCTATTCTAGGTGCACTTTTGTTGTGTCGCCTTCCATGATCAATTGTTCTTCCTTTTCTTGTACGGGATCCAACTGAGCCTGTGGTGTGATCTTGTGTGCCTACACCGCTTTTTCTTCTACCTAAAGGTTTTTCATTTCTATGGTAGTCTTGATATTCTCTGGAAGTGACATTGTCCTCTGTCACTACTTGACATCTACCATTGCTACATGCAATTTATCTTCCTTTCCTTCCAGCTCTTGTAGGCTCCCATCCTCTAATAGTTGTGTCCATAACTGGCCACTCTTTTCTAATAGTTATACCACTCTATGTATGTTCTGCACAATGTTTTATGTAGCTACTATCACGTCTTGCTCTCTTTTCACTCAGACTGTTGGAGGAGTTGTAGGTACTGCGCACTCGTCGAGTTTCTTGATCCGCTCTTTATATTGTGCCAAGGATTGTGTTATTTTCCTCATCTTCTCTTCAGAAGATGCCTCTTCCGATTTTGCGTTGTTGGGGATGGCTTGAAATACCCCACTTATATGTTTCTCCATCTCCTCCACTCTCTGTTGTGCTCACTTTCTCTCCTTCCCTTCTTGGATAAGTGCCTCCTTCAGTGAGGTGTTATCTTCCTATGCCAACTACAATTTTGTCACATCCGACCTTGCTCTGTATTGAATCTCATGCACGATGCTCACTTGTAATTTGTACAACGCTTTGGTTGGAATATTGGGCAACACCAAGTCCATCATCACAATCTCTCTCAATGACCTCTGCATTGTCTCCTCATCCATGAACAACATGTCGGGAGTAATACTAAAGTTTACACTCCCCTGTGTCATGATGTGCATTGTCTCACCCATCGGTATCCCTTCTTTCACTGGCGCTGATGTATTTTGTTGTTGCTACTCTGTTTTGACCTTTAACTTCTCCAGTGCAGTTTTTACCTCTCGTATTTTCTCCAAAATTGAATTTATGTGGTTTTTGGCATTCTCCCACACGTCTAACAACCGATCCTGTACTGTTGTGGCTATCAACTCCATGTCGTCTTGCGTCAATGATGTTTCCATAGGATTTTTTTGGTCCTTTTCCTTCTTTCTGGAACCACTTGGTTGCTCCCATGTTCTCTTCCTTGGGGCCTTTGGTGGTTCATATGATTCTGCAATCTATTTATCCATGTTGGTATACTTCCAAAATTCTTCGTCCATGGCTACCGCTTGTGCCTTTGTCTACACTTCTTTTGTGCTCACCTATCCTATCGATCCTCTCGATGCCTTCTCTGTGGCTAGTGGACCCTATGTAGGACCACCCTGTGACTTATTTTGTGTCTTAATTTTCTTTCGAATTGAGGTGCTTGCCCCCATTGTTCCTATTATTGTCTTATTTGTATGGCTAGCGCTATTATTGCCTATCTAATGCACGGGGAGTGTGCTACCCTGCATCTGGATTTGTACTACTGGATTTGATCTTGGAATCTATGGCACTTTCCACTCCTCGTGCCACTCTTGGACCTCCATGTGGATATCCTGCGTCGTCACACAGTACTTCAGTTGCAACCACTTCTTGGATGGATCCATCTTTGCTTGTAGCCACATATTGTGGTGCAATGCCTGGAAATTCACTATCTGTATAAATTCCTGGACAGATTCTGGGGACATCCTCCATGTATCTACCAAGATTTTATGGATATTTGTTAAGTACTGATTGAACATGTTGTTGTTTAATTTTTTTACCTTGGGATCTAATGTTCTTTGTAGCAACATGTAGTGCACTACACCACATTTTCATATCCTTGGGATGAACATAGTGTATGTAGGTTCATGCCACCCCATAAGTGAAATGAGGATTAGTAACCACAAGTAGTGGAACTCAGATCCGCATTATTGTGCATCCTTGCAATATTCAAGGAATGAGTTTAGTAGGTAAGGGGCCTAGCTCATCGAGCTCCCCTTTGCACCCTACACCGTGACTGCTACTACTCCTACATGCACTTCTTCTTT
Source organism: Picea glauca (assembly GCA_000966675.3). Taxonomy (NCBI): domain Eukaryota; kingdom Viridiplantae; phylum Streptophyta; class Pinopsida; order Pinales; family Pinaceae; genus Picea; species Picea glauca. The sequence goes on from JZKD02S2014716.1 coordinate 482,623, forward strand.
TAATCACTTGCGCATGAATTTCCAATCGAGCAATATTGTTGCAAATCGTGTTGCAGGATCATTCATGTCATTGATATTGATACCTCTGTTACCCGTCTCTATGCCATACTTTTCTTTGATCTCATCTAAGATGACTTTCTCCTTAGTATTTTCTTCTAGGTATTGTTTTGTCTTCTCCCCATATATGGGTAGCGCTATAATTGTTGCGATGAAGTTGACGTTGATAGGCATAGGTCTATCCATCCACAAGATGCCTTCATGCACCCTCGCTAATAGTTGTTTGACACATACATTTATGTGATTCCCGCACCTGAATTGCGGTATGTATAGTAAGTTCATGATGTCAGTGTTGTAGACTCCCAACATCCATTGCGCAGGCTCTAACAGTGGCACACCTGATGGGCCTTCTCCCCTGCTCTCTAGGTAGCTTAGTGTTTCCAAATCTGGGAACTTTATGGAATCAGAGACATCATGGTCAGAATATTTGAGGCTATCGACTCCTCCTACCATGTTATTGTCAGTATTCACTCCCTTTGGAATTTTTAGCATCACTATACCTAGTTATTCATGCGTGTGTTGTATGCCCTGTGCACTACTTTTTTCTCTAATATTCATTTTCCATTATGGATATGATACCCCACCCTCTAGTATGGCCTCTTGCTCTATTTCATGGTCTGGTTCCAGCTCTAGGCCCTATTTCATGGAACCCATGGACAGTTCTTCTTGATGCATCCCTTTTCCCCTGGATGCGTTGGATTTCATCCATTCAACATCCTCTTTCGGCTGCTCAAGCTCATGCACGGTTTCCTTATCCTCTTCCACGTGCAATGTGGTCTACTCACACTTCGGTGTGTGGATTTCATCCACATCCACCATTGTGGGCATCTTGTTTGTTCTTTTTTGTGGTACCTAAGTGATACTCTATGTGTTTCATCTGGTTCTTCTCGACGCTCCAACCCTCGGTGGTGACATGGTGAGGAAATCCAAACTACAGGATTCCAAATTGATAGATGCTAGTGCCAATTCTCACTCTATCATTCTTTCGCTTGGCTCTGCGTTCTTATCCTTAGCAAATAACACAATGGGTCGCTTCCCCCCCTTTTTCTGACTTTATAGCGTGAGGGAGAAGTAACAAATGTGTCGCACTGACAGCTGTCACTTTTTCAATTTTTGTGGTGTTTTCTATGCATTGTACCTTTCTACTAGTTAACTTCTCTCATGTGCACGATGTTTTCAAACCCTGATTTTCTTGCATCGCAATGTTCTATTCTACCATTTCTATTCTGTCAATACCCTCCATGTGTGTCGATCTGGTTTTTTTTTATCCCATTTTCACTTTTTATGGATTTTCTTATTTTTATTTGTTTTTCTCATTTTCTCTCCCTTACTTATTCTATAATACACTATATACATATCTTCTTATTGCACTGTAACTTTGTAGGTGTTAGGAGGTCAGTTGTCCCTATACAGTTTCAGTCGACTCCCATTGATCATTCCTCTGAGTTATGTACCTCTTAAATATTTCGACTGTACAACTCCCCCTTATGTGACATTATTCACTTCATACGGTCCCAACCAATGCATTCTAAATTTTCCTAGATGCTGAAGAAATTTACTATCATACACCAAGACTAGGTATCCCTCCTTGAAACTCTTCCTTTTAATATCTCTGTCATGCCAATATGTTTCCCTTGTTTTCTGTACTTCTTGGTGAAATCCTGCTAGAATCCTATCTTCTTCCTTCTCCATCAGTTGACTTATCCTTTATTCTACTGCACCTCATTCTATCATGTTGGTGATCGATGCTACATGTAGACTAGGTACCAAATATTCTAATGGAACCACTGCTTCTTGTCCATACACCAACCTGAATGTTGTTTGTCCTGTCAAATTTTTGCATGTAGTCCTATATTCCCATAATACTGTTGGTATATTCAAATCCTAGTCATCCCTGATGACATTGCATATCTTTGTCAATGCATTCTCTAGGATCTTATTAAAGTCTTCCATTGTTCCATTTGCTAGAGGGTGATATGGTGTACTCTTTTGATGATAGAATCCAAACTCCTCAGTCATAGCATTGATAGTACTATTGATGAAGTGAGCTCCTTTGCCACTCATCAAAATCCTTGGGCATCCAAATATAGTGATCACTTGATCAAATAGGAAGTGTGATGATGTATATGTGTTACAATATTTTATTGGTGTTTCTTCTTCCCATCTCGTTAAGTACTATGTCGTGGTAAAAATATACCTTGCTCCTGACCTTTTTACTGGTGGGTTAATAGGTCCCACAAAGTCTGTTGCCCATTTTTCGAATACTTGTAAGGTTACTTGTGGTCTTAGGGGCATCTCATCCCATCTATTAGATTTTCCAACCCTTTGACATACATCACATCTCTAGCAGTAGTCCTTTGCATATTTGTGAATGGTCAGCCACCATAATCCTACCCACAATACCTTCTTTGTGGTAGATTTTCTTGCGTAATGTCCTCCAGCTATTCCCTCATGAGCCTTTGCTAAAATCCTAGGCCTTTCATGTTCTATTACACATATTTTCAAGATGTTTCCTGTGCCCATATTGTATAAGTGTCCTGCAATCAATTGATAGTCTACAACTATGACTACCAGATTTTTCTTCTGCGCAGTGTTGAATTCATGTGGTGCAGTCCCTGTACTCAAGTATTCAATGATGTCAGCAAAATATTCATCAGCTACTTGGATTGAAAATAACTGTGAATCGGGGAAATTGTCCTCTAAATTTGTAGGTTCCTCTCCATTGGTAATCCTCGATAGGTGATTGGGTCCTGCATTCAATTTCCTTGGTTTGACTATCACTTCAAAGTCAAACTCCTGAAACAACAGTAACCATCTACATATTCTCCCCCACAAAACTGGCTTATTGACTAGGTACTTGAGGGAATAATGATCTGTGAACATTTAAAAGTGTTTCCCGAGTAGATAGTGTCTGAATTTTTGCAATGAATATACCATTGCTAGGCCTTCTCTCTCTGTAGCATTGTAGTTCTGCTCTGACTTTGATAGTTTTATTCTTGCAAATTCTATAGGATGGTCTAACTCTCATTCTCATGGATGCACCATAATAGATCCAATTGTTATGGTTGATGCATCTAGTATGGGTGTTGTAACCATATTTTATTTTAGAGTGTCCAAGTCTCGTTGATAGTCCTCATTCCACTGGAATTTATTATCTTTCTTCAACAGTTTCTCCATCGGTGTAGTGATTTGTGCATACCTTTTTATGAATTTCCTATAGTAGCCTATGTGTCCCAGTGTTTCTCTCAATTGGCATACTGATTTGGGTGGTGGTAAGTTAACAATGACTGCAACCTTTGCAGAATCCACCAATATCCCTTGTTTACAGACTATACGTCCCAGTAGTATTCCAAAAGGTTTCCCAAACATGCACTTCTTGATATTTAAATATGTCTAACACTGCCTACATCTTTCCAACATCAACATTAACAACTCTACATGATCTTTCAACACACTGTAGATGGTCCAATCATCTAGATATACTTCTAAGAACTTATGGATTAATTCTTTGAACACAACTATGACTACTCTTGGGAATATTGTTGTTGCATTCTTTAGCCCAAAAGGCATGAATGGGTACTGGTAGGATCCCAATTCTATGGAAAAAGTGGTCTTGTACCTATATTGTAGATTTATCTTGATCTTATGGTGGCCTGAGAATCCATCTGTGAATGAGTATGCTTCATGTCCTCCTACATTCTCTAATACCTCATATGTGAAAGGGGTGGGAAAAGGGTCATGTAGGCAAGAATCATTCAACTTTATCAGATAGACACATATCCTTATGCCTCCTTTCTTCTTTTGTTGAACTACCATAGGGATTACTCATTCTAATTCTTCTACTGGTTCTATTATTCTAGTGTCCAGCATTCTGTCAATTTCTTCTTTTACTTTCTGCTTATATATTGGATTCAATCTATATGGTTGTTGTCTAACTAATCTAGCATCAGGTTTGAGAGGTATATTCATCTCTCCTAGATCTCCTGCTATGCATTTCATATCTGTAAATGTTGTTGGGAACGGGTCATTGTACTCACGCAACAACTCTATTATTCTTTTTGTTGTTTGTTCATCCCATTAATCTCCAATACTAGCCATTTTGGGATTATCCTTTGTTCCAATATTTACTTTCTTCACCTTGATTGGTGCAAAAAATACTTTTGATTCCAGATATGGACCTTCCACCTCTCTTTCTCCTTCAATTTCTGTAATTTGAATGTTATGTGGTTCATCTTCATCTGGTGCTTCTTCCTGCACATGATAGCATGATAGTAGTTCTTTCATTGTATGTATATTATGTTGTTGATACTTTGTTATAAGTTCAACCTCTGGTTCCTTAATAAATATCACTCCTCTAATTTGTTTGAGTGATGAATCGATGTTAGGGTTCTCATGTTCAAATGAGAAAGTAACTAGAAAATTATGTTGTAATGTTGTCCATTCTGTAGTGCCTCTGCGCAGTTCCTGGTCTATGTACTAGTTTGTTGGAATTCCTTCCAATGTGGGAATAAAGTGATGAGGCCATTCTTCTAGTGGTGTCCTTTTCCATAGTTTTCTGCACTTCTCTAAGTGTTTGGTTGGTGTCCCCTGTCAATCATATCTCTGCAGTTAATTTCTTCCTTGTTCTGCACCAAATCTGATGCATAGTGATCGCTTACATTGGTACCATTCCTTGACTCTCTCTTTGTGTGCACCCCACCATCTTGCAGGTGTCACCTTGAATTCTATGTCCAGAGCTAAGAGCCTATGATTTTATAACACTTCATCTTTGTATATTGTTAGGAATTCTTCTAATTCATTCACCCCATGAAAAATGAGGTTATCTTATCTTTGTACCTACCCATCTTACTGTGCAGTCTATTCTTGCGCACCTTCTTGTGGATACTCCATGTAATCTCTGCTTCCAATTCTCCAACCCTGTATCTGAGTCTAAAACGTATGATGTGATGCTTCTCCAACTGAGTACTCCATCTGCAGTTGGATACATAATATTATTCTCGCACAATGGTTATGTATAATTGGTTGATTTCCTCTAGGTCTAAGCAAGTGGGTTCTAAAAATCTTTCTCCTTATGATGGGTCTAATGGTGCAATAACCTCATATTCTCCTAACTCGAATGTCATGTTCCTTGTCTTCAAATTGATTTTGGCCTGATTGTCAAACACCCAATCCAAGCCAAGAAATGTTGTATATGGTGTTGTTCCATCCACTATTTCTATCACTTAAAAATCGGCTTTAGTGAACACTCCATCCAGATCTACTGTCACACCCTTTATCCTTCTAATTGTTGATTTGCTAGTTTAAGATGAACAAGTGAATATCCTAATGTGGGTTCTCCCATACATTTCCATGTCTTCTTTGGTAACATATTTACTTCAGATCCTAAATCTAGTATAATGTCCCCCATGTTCAAATCTCCAACGTTGGCATTCAGTCTAAACTCTCTACTCGTCCTCCTCCTTGTATGCAGGTGATTAACTGTTTTCTGCTCTAGCTTTCCCTCTACATCTGTGTTACATATTTCTATCTTTGTTTGCAATACTTTAATAAGTGATGGATCATTTAGTAGTTTAACACATGATTGCAAGAAATCCTTTATGGTACTTACTTGTCCTAGGGGGTGTGCTTCATTAGTGTGATCTAGCGATGAAGGTGTCTCATACATTGGTATGTCCTGAGTATGTTGTGGAGTTGATTTAGATGCAATGTTTGTCTTCAAGAATTCTTGTCTAGCTTGCTTCAATAAATCCTTTTCATTCTGCGCACAAGGATGATTTTAGGGGACAAATTTTTCTCATAGGCTAATTTTCCATGGTTTTTCCAAAATTGAGATTCGCTATTTTAAAAATGATTCGCCCAAATTCTATAGGATAAAATTATTTTACCTTAAAAATCGCCAAAATTTTATAAAAACTATATAAAATCCTTAGAAATTCGAATATTTTTACAAAAATATCGCCAATCATTTATAGTTGGCATATGAAGGATTAGTAAGATTTGCCAAGGTTTCTACATTTAAAAAAAAAAAATCCATCCTTAAAATCATCCTTGTCTGCACATCAAACCGCTTATGTGGTTCGGCATTCTTCTTCACCCATTGGTGTTGTGTTGGATATTCTCTTACTGCATCATCCCCTATTTTAGATCCTATGCGTGTAACTATGTTGATATTTTTTCCATCATCCCTTGCTTATGTAGAAATCCATTGAACATTCTAATTGTTTTGATTCCTCTTTTCCTTGATCTTCCCCAATAGTGTCGGACAACCTTCTGTGTCATGATCTGATGCGTGACAATACATACATGTCGCAGGTGGAAGTGGACATTCTCTTGCATAGTTTCCTAGTTGTTGATAGTTATGGCATACCACCAGTACTCTACCTCTTCCAAAGTCTCCTATACCTCATCCTCCCCCTCTGTAGCCATCTCGATCTCCTCACAGGGCATTGTACTGAGGTACCTAATTATACTGCATGGGATTATACTATGGTTGCACATTGTTATATGGGGTTGGTACCTAGTTAAACTATGGTGCAGCTTTCCCTGTCTTCATTTTTACCTACACCCTATAGGTTTCATATGTTCTTTCCCTCATCATCTCCATTGTCCTGCAATCTTTGTAGTCATGTCCCACTGACTTGAAAAATTTTCAATATGAACTCTTAGGAATTGTCTGGTATTTCTACATTATTGGGAAATGAAATGGATCATGCCCTTGTGTCTTACAGATCTCACACCATAGTCCTCCTATCGTTAAAGGGTTTGGAAGTATTGTTTCCATGTATTGCATGAATGTTGGGCACTCATTCTTATGATGTCCTTCTATCCTACATGTGGTACACCAAACAACTCTCTTTTGTTCTTACTCCTATTATGGTTCAGTTGAAATGTTAAATTATTTAGATCCTCATTTGGCTCCTCTATTGTTGGATATGTCTTCTGATATTGGTTCTCTTCTAGTTGTAAGGTTTTCTGCAGAGCCTCTTCTTGAGTTTGAAACTTTTGTTGTCTCAACAGGTATTTCAAGTGTGGTAGAAGGGAATTAACAAATAGATGTCTATGTTGCATATTTGTCTTGGCATACTTCAGATTTAACTTCAATTGTTTGAATCTCTGGACAATCTCCCATACAGATTCTCCTAGTTTTTGTCTGATCTCTATCATCTCATTCATGTACTGATCCTCTGAGCTAGTATTTTGGAATTCATTTATCAGTAGCTTCTTGATATCCACAATCGTTCTAGTTGTTCCTAGTGGACTGTTTACAGCTAAGATCAGGTACCAATGCAGTTCACGGTCTCTTAGTGTGATAGCTAATTGCACAAGTTTTGTATCCTCGTCTATGATATGTGTTGCTTCCTAGATATTTTCATAGATGAACAGGTGCTTCTCAGTGTCCTTAAATGTCTCTCCCTAGAATTGTGGTAAACTGATGGTGGGATCATGTCCTTCCATCCTAAATGATGAACTACTACCTCCCCGTGGTGTGGATCCTTGACTAATGCTTCCTAAACTAGCTCCCCCAGTTGTTTCTCCATGTGTATATGTACTTCATGATGTGTTTCTTCCACTGAAATTTTGTTGTCTAAATGGTGGTGTTCTTTCTAGTGTATTGGTCACACATGGGTTTATGAGTTCCACACTGACACTGATATGACTATGATTTTTTTTCTTTGGTTCCTGCCCTTGGACCTCTTGTCTTCCTTTCATATGTCAGCGTAGTATTTCCTCAATATGATCCACAGCCCGGAGATCCTCTACGTCTTCTTCATCACTTTCCAAGCCTTCCCTCGTGGTTATGGCTCTCTTCTTATTGTTCATATTGTATTGCTAGGGTGCTCCACTACACGTTCTTCTAGTTGTTGCCATGATTTGCTTGATATGGTCTTACTCCATCATCATTGGATCCAATTCCTCTTCCTTCTTTACTTTATCCATCTCTTCCTCCATTTATTCATCTCTTGTCAGTGCTTCCCCCCTCCCCCCATGCACATAGGGAAGTTTAGATGTTTAATGCCATTGTCATTACCCCTTTGTTATACAGTAACATCTTGATGGAAGTGTACAATGATCTAATGTACCTACCTCAAGGTACCTTCAATAAATCTTTCTCTACTACGTTGTAAGACTTTGAAGTATCTACTACAAATTATTTGATAAATCCTGCAACAATGTTGTCTAACCAAAAATCTATTGCTCGTGTAAATTTATACTCAACCTGTTGTAACTGTGCGATCTCCACAAAATTCCACTCTAGCTGTTTGATCTTATTTGTAGGGTGGTTTTATTTCAATCTCAATATCCACTCCTGCAAAACATGCGTGAAATCACAGAAAAATACTTCATGCAAGTCGCTAAATACGTACTTGTCCAAATATTTGTGTGGTGTTAACTTCGAGTTTCTATTATATTTCTATGAAAATTCCAACTCCTTTGTTTTCAACCAGCTCTCGATCTCCACCTTCGTTGGGATTCATGGTCTAAACATCCCCTTTTATATTCTCATTCTTTTAATCATTTCCTCACCCAATATGACATTCTTTTCTCGATTCTTCAACAGGGCTAATTCACGCAATCCCATTCTATCCCATCTGGAAACAAAACCATTTGTTGGTTTGATTTCCTCTTGCTACCTTTCTTGGATTGAATCAGGTTCAGGTTTACTATGGTTTCCAACAAAACCCCTTTTAAAAATATCGACCCCTCTGGTAAACTAGAAGGCAATGCAGTACACAGAGTGCACTGCACAGTCTCACCCGAGATAGTTCTATTGGTGGCTGCAACGCTCAAGTGCTTGCAGCCTAGGAATGAGTGGGGATATGGGATTAAAATGTGTGATCTTCATTTTTTAATTTACCATTTAGCTTATATTAGATACCCTGTCATTCTTATTCATGCATGTAAAATAGTAGATCTAACTAGTCATTCACACATTTGTCTCATAGTTAATCATTGATAGTAAAGGAAATACACAATACTCAATCACATAACACATGATCTACCATGGTTCACCCCTCTTGGGATATGTCCACAAATATTTGGTTTCTCTTCTCCTTTATTATGGTGTTTCCAAAACTACAGCACCACGCGCATTACAATTCTCCATCTAATAGGTCGAGATTTACAATGAGGCAGACTAGATCACACCAAGATCCTCAACGTGTGATCCAACCATCGATATCTACCCTATTTCCTATCCTCAACTCAACAATTTACAAAATATATCATACTTACATTCATTCTCTCCTCGAATGACATCGTCACAATAACCAACCCCAAAGGAACCATATTCCTACACCAATGCCTACCTAGACCTCCTAGGTACCTACTTATACATGTTTTGTCTTACCAACCATTACATTATCTTACCAAAACCCTAACCCTATCATGGCTAGGTATTCTTGCATGCGTGCCTTGCATTCCTTCCTATTCTTAATACGTGTTTGTCTTGCACATGCTACTTTTCCTTCATACGCGTCTTCCTTACACATGTTGTTTTTCCTCAAAATTGGGCCTACGCCCAATAGAAACCCATAGTCTTTGTATAAATATGAGCACACTCTACTTCAAGAGTCTTTATTATTTCTACCACTATTTTCATGATTTTCTCTGTTTTCTCCTTCTCTTCAAGTGGACTTCTTGGTGTCATATGTGCTTATAAATCAACTATTCATACATGGAAGTCCTAAATTACTTCATTGATCTTCGCTACTTGGTCTTCCACCGGGGCCTCCTTCTCTGTTTGAGCTTCTAATTTCTTGATAAAACTTCTCGAAGGCCTGCTGCATTCTTTCAACCTTATGTGTAGCTTCATCGCGCTCTTGTTTAACTTTGTTGAATTCCATCTCCAATGTGACATTTTTTGTCATAACCTTCACCAACTCGTTGGATGTCTTATTTGCATGCGAGTTCATCTCTTGTGTTCTCATATGTAATTCCTAAAATAATTCTATTGGAAGTTTTGATAGAACTAATTCAATGTACCTAGTGCTATGACACATTCTTTCATATCTGACGTGGGGAACTCTACTACCCCTGTCGTTATCTTAATCAATCTTTGTTCTCCTATGACTACTACGGACTGGGATAATTTTGGCCCCCCCTCCCCAGTTTTGGCAGTTCTTGTTGTTGGTTCCTCCTCTGTCTGTCACCCCGATGCAATCTTTGTTGCTTCTAGTAGTTGGCATAGTTCATCTATTTGTTCCTACATGCATCTGTTCATCTCTTCCTATTATTGTGTTGCATGTTGAAACACGTCATCTATTAATTCCTTCACTTGATCGCCTATGTTTTCCAAATCTTCCTCTATCAAATATTGGATAGACACTTCCTTGACAAACTTATGCTTTGTTCGTTGTGGCACAGATATCCATGTCTCTCGTTGTTTCCTATTCCTCTTTGCGCGTGACACTATCTATTGGGATGTTTTTCCGGTACCATTTCCTTTTTCTTGTGCATCACCTTCTTCTTCATCTTCATCGATCTCATGTAAATTAGGGTTTTTCTTCTCTGATAGCCCTGCTTCTGCTCGTGGAATCTTATACTCATTGTCCCAATCGACCATAATGTGTCCCATATCCTCTTCCGTCAACCTGTATTGTGTTGGAAGCCATTACTGATCTATGTCATTTTTTGCTTGTACATACATGTGGTGATGCCCTACCTTAAAACATCCCACTTCCTTATATGCCTCGATCACCTGAGGTGGTATGCATGAAGTCCTATCAACCTTGTCCCTGATAGTTTCCTTGTAAATATAAAATGCAATATTATTTTCCATCTATCACGCCTTATGTGTAGTTTACCATAGACTTTGATACCGCACAGCTAAACAAGGCTTCTCCCAGACTCCGAAAAACTGACTGTCATCTAGATCACTCCAAGAAGATAGCGCTATTAAAATGAGTAACCAGGCATAATGGAACTCGATCCCTTTATCCTGATATTCCTTGCAATCAATAAAAAATTGGTTCAACAAGAATGTCTCCTAGTTCATCTAGACACCCTCAACACATATTTTTGTTTCCACTATGACCGTTGTTATCACTTGATATTTTATGCACTTTCTCAACAACTTATAGGTTAATTCTTGCATCACAAACCTTATTGTTGGGTTGCATATGCTAGCGATGTCTAAACTTTGTTGTCCATGGAATGTATGGAATTTTTCCTTCATGCTCTCAGCTAGTTATTTTTCGTTCTTTTTGTCATAAATCAACAAAGATGGGTCTACCACTGTGATGAAAGACTGATACTACATACTATCAAGTCTGTATCAATGGAAATTGGCTTGTCTATCCACATGTATCCCCCATGCAGACAACTTATTAGAATTTTCACACAAGCATTAATCTCCTGGCTCCGTCCAAAATGGGGTATATCGAACATGTTTAGAAGACCTACTTTCAACAACCCTTTAGCCCACACCTGTGGTTCTATGACTATCATATGTGTCTCAGAACTAATGAAATTAATCAAAAACTTGCAAGGTAGTAACTATGGAAACTTATTCTCATCGATGATGCCATGGTCAACATACTTTAATGCAGGTATCATACCTAACATATCCCCTTCTACAATTACTCCTTCTGGAATCGGTGGCTCCATGAGAGGATATTTTTCATCCTTTTGTAAATGGACCTATTTTGTTGATGGCTTTCTTGGTGGGATATAATCCCTGGGAAATCTTGACGTTGAGGATGATGCCTCCTCTATCTCTTCTACCATCGATGGTGTTGCGAGTTGACCGTGTGGATTCTTCGGTACTGATGTTGAAGTTGTTTTTGTCTTAGTTGGTGCCATATTTATCTGTGACACTAGTCTCTACTTCCAATTGTGGCTCTATAAATTTGTCTCTCTATGTGAATTCTAAATGAAAATAACCTTCCCCCATTGACCCTATGCTTTCTTTTATACTTCATCACCAGTTGTAGCTTCCCTTCTTGCCTAAACTTTCCATTCAATCCAATAGTGGTTGGCATTCATTACCTTCCTGAATTATCCATTACTCTGTATCTTCGACAAATTCTTCATTCGATTATTCAATCTGTCAAGATCTTCTGGCCAATATGAATTTATTGTTACGCAGCACCACTACTCCACCATCATGGTAGCTCTTTATTGCACGTCCTGTCATGGATTGTATTAATTTATCTTAGTTTTCATCTGTATGATCCCTTCTCTCTGTGCACTCTCTTCTATCTGTGCAATCTCTTCTATCTGCATGGTATTGCTTCATTCATCTGTGCACTCTTTTTCCTGCTTCTTTTTCTTCTGTGACACTTTCCTGATTTTACTTTTTACCTACTACTCTTAACTTCTTGGACTTCTTCCACTTTCGACTTATTTGCTAAACCATTCTCTTTCTTTTTCTAATTTTACTTGATTATTATTTATTTTTATTCCTTTTCTTTCTATAGTACCCTATGATATAAATTAGTCTGTGCATATTTCCTAGTGCATGGAAGGACAAGTGTCCCTGTACAGTTTCAACTGACTCTTATTCACTAGTCCTTCCATGACTTGTCCATCCAATTGTTCTAGATGGACAACACCTACATTAGCCACATATCTGATCATGTATGGCCCTATCCAGTGCATCTTGAACTTTCCTGGGTGCTGTAAGAACTTACTGTCATAGAACAGTACTAGATCTCCTATCTGGAAATTCTTTTTCTTGATATCTATATCATGCCATGTTTTTTTCGTGTCTTCTATACTTGTTGATGAAACTCTGTAACAACTTTCTATTCCTTTAATATCAGTAACTATGATTGTTTTTCTTCTACTATGTCGGAATACGCAAGTTCTACCATCGCAATAATGCATAGAATTGGTACAAAATCTCCATGGCATGACTACTTCCTAACCATATGATAATCTAAAGGATGTCTCACTTGTCAACTTCTTTCATATAGTTCTATAAATCCAAAGCATTGCAGGAATCCTTAAATCCCAAACATATTGTCCTACATTACATACCTTTGTCAATGCATTCTCCAATATCTTATTGAAGGCCTCCATTGTTCCATTATCTTGCGGTTGATATGGAGTGCTCTTCCGATGATGAATTTGGAACTCTTTTTTCAATGATGCAATTTCCTTGTTAAAAAAGTGAGTTCCCTTATCACTCATAATTATTTTAGGACACCCAAACCTTGTGACTATGTTCTCAAATAAGAATCGTGTAATTGTCTCCCTACTGCAATTTGTAAATGGTTATTCCTCTTCCAATATTTTCAAGTACACTTTCACCATAATTATGTACCTATTTCTTGTTCTCCTCACTAGTGGATTAATTGGTTTGATAAAATCCACTTCCCTTTTGTCAAATTCCTACAAAGTGACTTGTATATTCAAAATAATCTCATCCCTACGTGATGGTATTCATACTCTCTGGAAAACATCTCAACTCTGACAATATTCATTCGCATCCTTATGGAGGGTAGGCCACCATAGCCATGCATGCAATATCTTCTGCATTATTTACTTTCCCACATAATGTCCACCTGCAATTCCACCATGTGCCTCTTCTAGGATCATTGGTATTTCATGTTCTAGCACACATCGTCACAGTATCCCATCTACACCTAACTTGTATAAATTCCCTACGATCAACTAATAATTCATTGCTTTAACCACTAGATGATTTTTCTGTGCTACTATCATATTGGATGGAGCCACTCATGTGCTCTAATATTGGATAATTTCTGCAAATTAATCATCTACCATTTGAACTGAGAATAAATGTGCATCTGGTAAACTATCATCTATGTTCCTTGTGTCTTCTCTTGTCAGTATCCACAACAAATGGTCTAGTCCTACATTCAGTTTCCCTGGCTTCACAATAAATTCAAATTCATACTCCTGGAATAGTAATAACCATCTGCATATTCTTCCCCCCAACATTGGTTTGTTCACTAGGTATCTAAGTGTAGAGTGGTATGTATACATCTTGAAATGGGACCCCAAAAAATAGTGCATGAACTTCTGCAAGGAGTAAACCATTTCCAAGCCTTCCCTTTTTTTGTGTGTGTAGTTCTTCTTAGTTGTCGATAACATCCTGCTCGAAAAAGAAATTGGATGGTCTAACTTTCCCTCTTCTCACTGGGATAACACTGGGCTGAGCATTATCGACAATGTGTCCACATGAATGCCAAATTATTTATGCCAATCTAGGAACACCAGAATGGGTGAAGTTACTAAATTTTTCTTCAATACGTCTAGACCCTTTTGACAACCTTCATTCCACTGAAACTTAGCTTCTTTCTTAAATAACTTATCCATTGGAGTTGTAATATGTGCACAACATTTAATAAATTTCATGTAATATCTAGTATGACCCAAAGTTGTTCTCAACTATTGCATTGATTCAGGTAGTGGAAAATTAACAATCACTTTCATCTTGGCAAGATCAACCAACAAACTCTTCTTTCATACCACATGACCTAGCAATATCCCAAACGGTGCACAAAAAATACATTTATTCAAATTTAATGAGATTTGATATTGTCTACATCTATCAAGCATCAACCTTATAGTTTCGATGTGATATTTCAATAATCTAAACAAAGTCCAATCATCTATGTACACTTCAATATGAATAAACTCCTTAAAGGCTATGTGAACAACTCTAGAAAACACAACAAGTGCATTCTTTAACCCAAATGACATTACAGTGTACTGGTAGCTTCCCCATTTTGTCATGAATGTTGTCTTATGTCTATCTTCTGGTGCAATATTTATCTGATGGTATCCTCAAAATCCATTGGTGGATGATTAGGCCTCTTGTCCTTCTATGTTTTCTAACACTTCATCTGTAAAGGGGGTCAGAAATGGGTCATGCAAACATGAATCGCTAAACTTCCTTAAGTTGACGCAGATTATGTTTTACTATCTTTAACCATCATTAGACTTATCCATTCAGACTCTATGACCGGCTCTATGGTACCATCTTCTATCATTCTATCAAGCTCTACCTTCAATTTTTCCTTGTACTTTAGATTCACTATATAAGGTCTCTTTCTTACTAGCTTAGTGTATGGTTTTAATAGGATCTTCATCTCACCTAATTCCCCAGCTATTCCCTTCATCTCTGAAAAGGTTGTCGAAAATATATCTTGATATCCGCGCAATAGGTCTGCAATATTTTCCATAGTCTCATTTTTCCAGTAATCACCAATGTTTGCGAACTTTGGTTTCTCCTTTGTTCCAATGTTCACTTTGTGCACTGTGCTTTGCATATGCGTTAGATTCTAGTTCTGGACCTACTACGTCAAGCTCCCCTTCATTCTCTGGTACTTGTACATTTGAAGGGTCTTTTTCTTGTTGATCTTCCCTAGTAACATTATAACATTCTAATAGTTCATGGATTGTTGCAAACTCTCTGTGCGCACTACATGTAGGTACTATTTCTATTTGACCTTCTTCCATAAAAATATTACTCTTAATGACTTTCAGAGCTACATATGTTGGATTACTAAGAGGGGGGTGAATCAGTAATAGCGTAATTATAATCTTTTTTTTTTTCAAATGTTATATCAATGTAGAATTATTATCCAATAATGAGCAGTAAGAAATAAACAATCACACACATACACAGTACACCAGTGTTTTACGTGGAAACCCAAATTGGG
>JZKD02S2014716.1:504702-518732 GCA_000966675.3 Picea glauca
CTTATTTATACTCTCCAAGTAGCTTCCTTAAAAACATCTTCTAGGTCACTTGGCCCACTTTCCTTATTTTAGGGTTGGGTCCACTTCTAATTTCTCCATTAAATTTTATTATTGAGATAATTTATTTTTTATTCACTTTGAATTATAATACACTCATCACTTCACTTTATTATTTACCTTTTAAAATCTCTTAAGCCACTTTGACTACTTTGACCTTTTGGGGCTTCTAGATGACATATGAAGGTCCTCCAACTTCGTAAGGCCATAACTCTCAAACCGTGAGGAGTTATGTGAAGTTATACATACCACCAGAAATGGCATGAAATGTACTATCCATATAGAATAGTATTATCTGAAAATATATTATAAATCATACGGTTACCCATCAAACAAACTTGGGTCCATTACTCAAACCTGGGGTCTTCAACTTCTCATGGCCATAACTCTCTAACCGTGAGGAATTATGTGACATTCCACATACCACCAGAAATGACATGAAAAGAACTATCCATCTAGGATATTTTCCCTGACAGATTCACTTTCCTTCATCTCACTATTCCACAATGAAGCATGGGTTCTCTTACTCCACAAAGCATCTTCCCGTGAGATCCTTCACCATAAGGTGACCACTTTGGAGTTCATCCATATTTACTTCTTATCAACCATGACAAAACAATAATTAGTCAAATTTACATCAAACAATATTGGGTCCATTACCCAAACCTTTGTGCTACGGGGCTTTCTTCAAGGGTTGACATCAATGACAACCAACCTTAATCAACAACATCTACTAAAGGTGAATTGACTTCAAAATTGAATGTTACCTTAAAATTTTGGATGACCTCTTCCTAGTTTTCTACCCTTATACACACTTCTATATCTAGATACTAGTTCTTGGGAACTGTCTCCGGTGTATGTATGAACTTGTGCATCCATTCCTACTTTGGTACCTATCTCCATGTTGTAATACATCCTGCCACATGATCTGTCAGACTGCTCATTCCTGTATACTTGTGCATAATTTCTTCTACTCCAAATCTGATCTGCATCAACCTTTTACAATGTTGCAAATCCACTATCCCTTCCTTGTGTGTTTCCCACCATCTCACTGGGGTTTCTTTCAGTGCAACATATAATCCCAACAAACTTTGTTTTTTGAGTATCTCCAACTCAAATTCATTGAAAAAATAACTTGCCTCCATTATTCCATCAAAATTTGGTGTATCATGTACCTCTATTTTTGATACAGCATAAGGAGTGAGTAATGCGAGCACATCTTTTGGTCAATACTTCATGTAACTGATGCTGCCAATGTTCGAGTCCTTCCTTTGAGTCTGTTGTGCAAGATCTAATGCTTCTACAACTAAGCACACCATCTGTAGTGGGATTGACATAGACATCCATGCACCTAGTCATGCTATACAAGTTACCAATTTCCTTTCTCCCAGGCTCCACATATCTTCTTTCCTCCATGGGGTCTAATAGTCGAGTGACCTTTAATTCTCCTACTTCAAAAATAATTTCTCTTTTATTAAATTTAATAATCTCCTAATTTTCAAAGGCCCAATCCGACATGACCAATGTTGGATATGACTAACTATTATCTATGATTTCAATGACCTCAAATTCGGCTATGTTGCGCACTCCATCTATGTTAATAGGTAATCCTGCTAATATCTCGATCGAAATTATATTATGTTGGTTTTCCAACCTCAACTAAATAGTTAACCAAACTAGCTTTGGTTTCCCCATCATCTCCCATGTCTGTCTTGGAATAGCAATGACATTTGATCCTAAGTCAGTCTAAGATGGCATTATCCATGTAATATTCTCCTATCTGTGCACTTAGTCTGAATTCTCTGTTTGTCCTCTTCTTGCGAAAGACTTGGTTCATTTCTTTATGTGTCGTAGGTACCTCTTTGTCTTGTGTACAATGATCAATCATTCCATGTAGCACATTCAACATTGCTTCATTCTACATCAACTCTAAACAACCTTTTATAAATTCTTTTAAATTATTTAACTTTTCAACTGGCCTTTCTGGATTTGTGCGATCCTAAAATGACAACATATCATATAATGGTGGTGTCTTTGATGTTTATGTTATCTAGTCTATTCCTATTATCTCCTTCCTCGCTTGTTGATAGGTCTCTTTTTATTTCTGCAAATTGAATGTTGGTGTAAGTTTAACTGCTTTCCTTATCCATTGCTCCACCCCTTTTCCTTTTTTTGTTGCATCTATCTCAATTCACGTTCCTCTGTGTGTAAAAATTGCTATTATGGGTTGATCATCATGCTCCTCAGTTGTTATCATCTGTAGATTTTGATTTTGATTCTAATGTTGATTTTGGTTCCCTCTCACCTGCCCCTTTGCTATCAGTTGAGGACGGTATTTTGTCACATGATCCAATGCTCTGCAATACATGCACGTTGTGCTAGGATTTGAGCAAGGTATTGCTAAATGTCCTAATTGATTGCAGTTATAAAAAATTATCGATCCTCTGCCTCCTTGATCAAATCCTCCACATCCTCGACCTCTATCGGATCCTCCTCGTCCACCCTAGTTGATACCTCTTGGAGTATTGCATTGTGGAAATCCTCTTTCTATTGTTTCATTTTCTTCTTGGATTCTTTATGCGTCTAAAGTGCTCTCTCTCATTAAATTGAACACGCAAGAATATTTTTCATCATGTCCTACATATTTGCAAAAATTACAAGATAATTGTCTGGGTGTACTTTGGTACTTCTGCAGTAATGGACAAGTAGTCGGATGATGTGCCCATGTCTTACATATCTCATAATATCCTACTCCTCCTGCAAATAGGTTTGGTTCTCCTATGGCCATATACTACACGAATGTTGGACATTCTTCCTTTCGATGGCCTTTTGTCTTACATGTAACACACCAAAAGTGTTCACGCTTTTCCTTTTTCTTCGTTATTTATGATAATTGAATTCTCATTGCAACCAACTATGATTGTACCTATGCCATACCTATTCCATCTCCTACAGGATATGCTTCCAACTTCATCATTATTTCTAAGGCTTCAGGTTGCAATGTGACCTTCTATTCTGTCAATGGACAACGAATGTGTGGAAATATACCTGCAATAAACCATTATCGATGTTGCTCATAAGAAATATGAAAGGTTAATCTACCCATCACATCTTTAAATCTCTAATCATAATCTCACACTATCTCATTCTATACTTGCTTAATCTCTTTCATTTCTATAATATATTGTGATTCAGATTTTGGCTTCCAAAACTCCTTTAATAATGTTTGTCCAATATCTGCCAAAGTTCTTGATTGTATGGTTGGTGTAGTTGTCTGGTACTTCATATACCATAGCAGTGCACGAACTCTTAACATCGTGGCTAATTGTGAAATTTTTTTTTCCTTGTCTTGGACATTATTTTCATTCCATATCATGTCACACACAAATAGATGTTGCTCAAGATCTTTCGACCATGCTCCCTAAAATTCAGGCATTCTTAGTGTATGATCTATCCATACCATTGTATTCGGTGTAGAACTTACCCTTGGTGATGTTCACTGACTTCGATTCATTGTGCTACTTCCACTATTCTGACTAATTTTATGACTTCCTCCACTAACTATAATCACTCCCAACAAAGTTCTAGTTTTTTCTTCAGATCTAGGTGACGCACACAGGGTCATGAGTTCGACACAGATTCAGATATGAGATGGACTTCCTTCTTCTACTCAATTGTATTGAGGATCCTTTTCTTTCTCTTTCCTTTCTCTATATGGTGTGATATGAAATATTGCACAAGAGTCTCTTTCTCAAATACTTTGTGTTGTTATTCTCTCTTAGTCACAGTCCCCTTCTTACTATACCTAAACCTTTTCCCACAGTGAAATACTCCAATCTCTCTTTCTGAGTCAATGTCTTCCTCTCTTGGCATCCTCGATCCATCTAATTCTTACACATTTGTTTCTTCTCTTTCCACTCTCATATCATCCTCTGGTCATCCCCCAGTCCCCTTACGTGCAGATAGTTTCCTAGCAATCAGAATCCATATTCAAGACATTCTTGTCACACAGTAACATTTTTATCCAAGTACATAGTGAAATCAAATATCTTCCGTGCAAACCCTTGAAAAGTCCCTCTCTATGACACTATAAGACTGGGTACAATCTATTCCAAACTCTGTAATGTAACCCCCTAGTATACTTTCAACCATAAATCAATTGTGTGAGAAACCTTATTAATTATTGTATTTAGTTGTATGATCAATTCCAGAGTCCATTTTCTCAGAGCCTCAATTCTATATCTCCCAACATTCTTCACTAGCCTTTCTAACCATTCATTCAAAATTATTAGAAATTCACCAAAGAAAATTTCATGAAGATATGTGAACACATACCTTTGCAATCGATGTTCATCACTGAGCCATGGGTTCCTATTCTATTCTCTGGAAAATTCTCATTGCTTCCTTTCTAGACATTCATTGATCTCATCCTTATTCAGCCTCCAAAATATTCCCCTCAATTATAGTTCTCGGTGTAATATCCCCAAGGACGAGCCTCGGTTGTATTTATGAATTGTAAACAATTTTCGTAGGCTGGTGAGCCGAGTGTTGATAAGCTGGTGGGATTATGTGTTTATTAGGCCGGAGAGCATAAGTGTTAAAGGACAGAAGCTTGTTTTGTATATGTAATTATGAAAAATCATTAATAAAATATAAACATCGTTGCATCTAGACCGACCATGAAGAAAGAGTGATTGGGGACTAAACTTCCACAAGGTTGGGTAAGGGAGGAGGCTAAGTGTTTGGGCCTAGGGGATAAGATAGGGGGCTTACCTCTAAAGGGGATAATAATTTATTATTATTTCCTAAAAGGCTAAGGTGGTCAATTGACCAAGTGTTGTCCTAAATTTCTGGAAAAGGAACATATGCTAACTGGAGTGCATGCGGCTGCAGGAAGACAAGTTGTGACCTAGGCACATGTAGTTATAGATGGGGAAAGCCAGCTTGTTAGGGGTTTCACTCTCCCATTCTGTCATCCTTTTCCTGATTTCAATGGGATCAGGGGAGTCCAAACTATTTTTACCTCTGCGTCTGCATCTGCATACCCACACACAGTGAAGGAAACCCTTACGGGAAGGTGGTTTGTTATTCATTCTTCCATCCTCTGTCTGAGTTAGCTGGCAATTGGTGATTCCTGTGAATCTCATTTAGCTTTGGGATTGACCTCTGCATTGTTTCCTGGTCATGCACCCTGAAACCCATGGGAAAATGGACGGACTGATCCATGTATCAGGGGAAGTCCAAGTATCACGTATTTTTATGAGCTGTGTGGTGTTGTAACTGTGGGATATTGTGGCCATGTAGTTCCTGGACTGAGTGTGGCTTGTTGCCTTCTGTTTTCCTGAGTTGTTTTGACCAGTTATCATTGTTGTCACCTGATCCTTGTTGGAACTGATTCAAAAGTGGCTGAAGAGGCAGGTTTTCAGGCATGTGAGAAACTCTCTCCAGGTGAGAGAGTTTGTTGGGAAGTGGTTTTCTCCTAGAGAGAGTCCAACACCAGCTACGGATCTCTGAGAATTCCTGATCTGGCCTGTTGCTAAGACCTTGAGAGGGAGGTGAAGCAACCGATGGACTAT
Organism: Picea glauca; assembly: GCA_000966675.3. Classification (NCBI taxonomy): domain Eukaryota; kingdom Viridiplantae; phylum Streptophyta; class Pinopsida; order Pinales; family Pinaceae; genus Picea; species Picea glauca. The sequence goes on from JZKD02S2014716.1 coordinate 510,336, forward strand.
GTGACAATGAAGGTGTATACTCCTGGGTGGAATAGGAATGTGGGGAATGAGAGTCTGTGAGTAGTGCATGTAAGAAGGCTCCTGGAGAGAATCCTTCTAGTTGCACTATGCAGTTTCCTATAAACTCAGCCTAGTCTAGGATTCCCTTGCTCTAGGTGGAGCTTAGTCCCAGCTTGGAGGTGACCCATTGCTGAGCGTGATGAGTAGCGTGGTCTATGGCTAGGAGGTTCATGGAAGGTTTGCACATAGTTGGTGGTGTTACTCTAGTTGAAAAGATAAGTATCAGTCTGTGCTTAATTTATATGTTATGCATTTTTGTGATGCTTGAATGTTATCATGTATTCTGTTGCGTATATGAACTACTGTTAATTCCATTGATTCTGTATGGTAGAAGTAATTCTATGATTATTTTGATTAAGTATTTTAATTCATTAAAATGCATATATTATATAAGTGTATATTCCACAGTGGTAGCATTACCCGATCCTTTTGTTGGTTGGGGATGTTACAGTTTGGTATCGGAGCTAAGTGAAGCATCTAATTAGTGGCATTTCTCGACCTATTGTTGGCTGGGGATGTTACAAATTGGTAACAGAGGTAAGGTTTCAACACTGAGCCTAGATGGGCCATGTTAGTGGAAGTTGAAGAAAAAATTTTAGAAATATTTGTTGTCGAAGTAGACAAAGTTCGAGTTCAGAGCCAAGGTTTCAACACCAAAACTGGATGGGTTGGATAAGTGGTCATTTGACCCAAGGTTTCAAGAGGAAATTACGTCTGGAGGACCAATTTCGAACCTCAGAACCTTCCTGAGTGCCAAGAAGTTATCTTGGCCATGTTACGAAGCTCAGGAAGAGTAGTGGTGTCGTAAAACCACGACAGAAGTGGTATTGGGCCACATAGTAATGTGGGCCTTAGGATATGTTTGGTAAAAGGATAAATCCTTTATGACTATCAGATCTGGAGAAGGTGCAGGAGGGTTATCCTGGAAGCCTTACCGTTAGACCGTAACTTTGGATTTTGGATGTCGGGAGAAGGGGAATGTGTTGATGCACAAACTTCCGAAGCTTGAAGTTTCAAAGAGAAAGGGTAAACATGGTGGGGCCAAATGACATCGCCTGCGGTGATGTGGAACTTCCTAGGCATACCACGTACCATATATTTAGTTGGTGATAGCTATACTATGTGGGCCTGGAGGATAGAAAAGCCAAAAGTTCAGAAGTCATAAGATTGGAAGAAAGCAAGTGTGAAAGCTTCCAGAAACCGAATTTTCGAAGCTCCGAAGTCCCAAAGTCTCGAAGCTTCACTGACAGAAGTTCCACAGTGAGTGTCATCTGTTGGATGTTGGGTAGATGTGGAAAGTTGATCCACCCTACTTTGTGAGTTCATTAATTTGAAACTCCGAGAGTCTGTTGTGATGTATTATGAAGACTTCAGAACCCGAAGGCCCGAGTAAGCGCCTATTGATATAGCACTTAGTCACGACCCATGGTTGCATGGGTTGGGGACTGAGAGAAAGGGACTAGTGCCTAAAAACTATGTTAAAGAAGGGAAAAGGGGTTAGGAAGGAAGCATGTGGGTTTCATCTGGCTTGGACCTGCATTAGGGAGGTACTGAAGACCTAGGAACTTTATGATGAGGTCCATCAAATATCTAAGAGCCATTAGCTCAGAGAAAAGATATCACTGCACAAGAAGTGCATCAGAGAAGAAGCACAAGTTTTAAGGGATCATAGCTTTCTTCTCAAGGCTCAGAATTGAGCAAGGAAGTCGTGATTGGAAAGGTCTCAGAAAGAGGATTCCATATGTAATGGTTACATTAAAAGAAAAAAGTTCTAAAGATGTATTCATATAGAAGAAAGAAGGAAGAAGGTCAAGAAAAATTCTTTATTCTACATCTGTGATTTTTCAGAAGGCATTGGATCAGATTTTGGGTTAGATAAGAAACATGGAAACCCCAAATGGAATTATTTTTGGGGCAAGATAGTCCAGGTGACAATCTTTTCACATCAAATGTGAATGCAAGGCGGAGAAATCCATCTACAATACATGATAATGCACAAACCATAAGTTCATATGGAGATGCAAAGAATGGGAATAAGGAATGAAGGTTTTATGGAGTATGAAGAGTTTGGAGATAATATGTGACATATCCAAAGATCATTCCTACAGATTGGAGGTAGCCCCTCCATTATTTCTATTAGGATGCGCAGTGGAAGCATGGCTTGAAGGTCATCAAATATGGCATGACAGAAGTTGAATATGCATGAGTTGAATTAGAGGAATCCAAATAATAATGGAATGTTGTAAATTAATATCAGCATAATATGTGATGGCAAGTATACAAATTAGACAAGGAAAAACTCCTGGATGGAGTCAATTCCATGAACATCCTAAGATAATGGAAGAAGAAATCATGAGATAGATATCCATCTAATAGGAATGCATGTCAACACTCCCGGGAGGAAAGCTAGAATAGTAGAGGATTGTGGATGCACTCCAAGGTTGTGAAGGTATTTACACAAGAGTATGGAGATATCAAGTCAAATAATTTAAAAATGGAATGACTTCTAAAGGGAAATCAATATAAGAATGCTTTGATCCAATTTTATGGTGTATTATGGTTGTTGTATGTATCAATTGAATGAATTCTTGCAAGGAGTGTGTTGACAGATTATGGGTTTATCTCAGAAAGCTCAGGAGAGATACCGTGAAACTTATACCCACAGAAGTGCAAGGGTAGCACAAAGCCGTGAAAGGTGTGCACAGGCCAAGTTAAGTCTTAAACTTATCCAACCCGAGGGAAGGAGGTTGAATAACTTATGTTGTGAGGAGTGCACAGAGTTGGAGTTCCAGATAGCCAGGGGTTATCATGAAGGTCGCAAGGAGGAAGAGAAGGATTCTTGAGAATCCTTGAGTTGCAGTGAGAATCAAGCTCAATAAGGATAGATTTTTCATGTGTTCAAAGTAAATACGAGGGTCGAAGTCACCTCGTGGAAAACAAGTTCAGAAGGGTTGGCGCAGAGTTGGACAGAATAATCCTGTCAATAATCTCAACTGATGAAAGAGATCCTTGGGGGAGAGAGGTGTTGACAGTCGCACATCGTTAGATCCAGTGAAGTCACGAGGAATATAAGAGTTGGGAGTCATTTAACACTTCGAATCACAGGAGGAATATTTTTGGTCGTCGGTATGAAAGAAGATCTGACCATCGATCTCATTTGTTGGGGATAAGGTTTCAGGTATCGGAAGGAGGGAGGTGAGTAGTCTTCTGACATCGTGAAGTGTGAAGTCCCGAAGCATGTAGGACTTGGACCCCAGTTCAAAGCCGAAGGTCACCTCATCGAAGGTCAAAGGAATAGAGCTAGCACTCACTAGGCTCTTCATTCGAAGTTCGGGGATCAGGAGAGTCGGGGTTGACTAGCAACAAAACACCTGAAGTGTGAGATCATGAAGCACCTTTTGGATAGGCGTGTTGTCATAGCCGGTGGTCACGTAGAGGAATATTGCGCCCACTGCTAGTTCACGTGGGTGAGGTTTCGCGCAAGGACCTGTGGATTTGTTTCATGGAGGTTCTAGTAGGGACCCAAAGAGCTGCTCCAACTCTGAGAGTTTGAAGATCCATTGACCAATAGGTCAGCAGACCGCCCTGAGGTGGGGGAACTATGTCAAAAGTTCTCATGACAAAAATAGGAATGTATAGTGACTACAATGAGAGCACAAGAAGATCCAGGAATCCGAGAAGAATGGTAGACTTCTAGGATCAACAAGGAAAATTTTTATAGGGAGAAAGAAGTTGTTGCAATTTCTATGGCAGCAAGTATGTTATGTCTTGTTGGGTCAGCTAGAGGAAAGAATGCTTACATGTTTGCAAGTGTTGTTGGTGATTTTGATGCATAAGGAGGGAAGCAACAGAGAGCTGAAGTGTTGGTTATAATTTTGATAAAAGAATCATGAAAGCTTCTATTGCCATCATAAATCTAGGTAGTATAAAAATGTATTAATGACAGTCATACATGTATGAGTTTTTATTTTTGCATAATTGTTGAAAGGAAATTTAGGTAAGAATTTCCTCAACCATAGTTATTTTATAAAATCACTATTATATTATTGAATGCATACCACTGGATGTGGTAAAGGCTGGAGGCATGTATTAATTCAAATATTTTTATCTTCTGAATGCACACACTGACATAGTAGAATGTCATGTTAATTTGGTTATGGGGTAGTAACCAAAGAATTAAAATATAAGAACTTGTTATAGGAATGAATGCCAGTAAGCTAGTCATGTATGAGACTAGGACATGGTTGGATATGGAAAGGTTATGAGCCACACAGGTGCTAAAAGAATCCTAACTTTAAATAAAACTTGGACTACAACCTTTTTGTTAACACTAATGAACATCACATAATTATACTCTTGGTGTAGTGTTCAGGTCAAAAAGGAAGGCATCCAATTAATTGGGAAGACAATAGGAAGTGTGTGGAGAATGTGTCAACACATTGGCCAAAGTTCCAATTCATGGATGGTGAGATACATGATTGAGATAAAGAGAATTATGTAATTGAATGCAAGGTGCACTGAATAACTATGCACTGAGAATTGCACTCATGCATAGTAAGAGATAGAATTGTGTACTAAATGCAATGGCTGAATGAGTTTTGTAAGTACATGCATATATATTATTGCATGTAAATAATTGTTACTAACAACTGAAATGTTGTTAACTCATGAAGTTGAGAACATTTCAGGGAGGTGTTAGACATTGCAACAGGAATGTTGCAAGTCAAGTAGTCACATGAGTATTGACTATGGGAAATTTTCTTGTCCAGAAAAATAAGTAATGAACTTATTGTTATTAATTATGAACATGCATATGCATAGAATGGCGAGTAATTCTATTTTATTAAATTGTTTGGTAATTAAGATTGAATTGCTAGATGCAAACAATTCTAAATTCACTGCATATGGTTATGTACATATTGCAATTTAATTATGATGTACAGGAAATACTAACAATTGTTGGCAGTATGCAAGATGAAGCCTTGCAGGAAAAAAATGGTATGCAATTTGGTGCTTGTGGAAAATCATAAGGAAGGTTTCATTCCTAATATGAAAACAACCAAGAAGAATTATGAAATGGAATTTCATGTTTTGGGGAAAAGTTGAATTCACTTTGAAATAAGGTTGAGTTTTTAAATAAATTATGTTTTCTCATGATAATTGTATGTGGGTGATGCAGATGAGATGATGTTGATTAAAGTTAGAATGTTGACTACAAAGAGTATCTAGAGAAGATGTTGATCGGAGACCTCTGAGGGTGATTGGAACTCCTCGAGCCACGGTGCTCTGAGACTTCCTGAGTCGGCATGTTGTTGAAGCCCAAGGAAAGGGAGGTGTGGCATCTGATGGATTGTGTGACAGTGAAGGTGTACACTCCTGGGGTGGGACAGGCATGTGGGGAATGAGAGACCGTTGGTTGGAGTGTTGTTGAGGTTTGATAACCTGGACTAGACCATGTGGATATGGATTGTGGACAATGGCTATCTTGGGAAGCCATTGCCCCGATGGAGTCATAGCCTTGCTCAGGGGTGGAAGGTCTTCTCAATCAAAAGATAAGTATTAATTCTTTATTTATTATATGTTGTGTATCTTGTATACAAGTTATAATGTTATTAGAATTTCTTGTATATACATATATATACATTGCATATATGCTTTCATTACTTGCATCCATGACTATACATAATCTGTTTCATCTTTGATTGATTAAGAAATTTATACCTGATGTTAATTATGTTATTGATTGGAATGTGATTCAGGTGGAGCAAGAAGGCGTCTTGCAAGTGTATCATGTACGCATATTGGACCGGAAGAGAAAAAATTTCCAAAATCGATCCATAGAGATTGTAAAGGTCTAGTGGACCTAGTACAGTCCTAAGGATGCGACATGGGAGCATGAAGATGCTATGCAGGTAGAATACCTGCATATTTTTGAAAATTTTGGAAATCTTGTTGATGTTGTGTAAAGATTTGCACTGAGGACAGTGAAAAAATAAGGGGAGGGGATTGTAATATCCCAAGGATGAGCCCTAGTTGTATTTATGAATTGTAAACAAGTTTTGTAGGCTGGTGAGCTGAGTGTTGATAAGTTGGTGGGCTTATGTGTTTATTAGGCTGGAGAGCCTAAGTGCTAAAGGCCAGGAGCCTATTTTGTATATGTAATTATGAAAAATCATTAATAAAATATAAACATCATTGCATGTAGACTGAACACAAAGAAAGAGTTATGGGGGACTAATATTCCACAAGGTTGGGTAAGGGAGGAGGCTAAGTTTTTGGGCCTAGGAGCTAAGCTAGGGGGCTTACCTCTAAAGGGGATAATAATTTATTATTATTTCCTAAAAGGCTAAGGTGGTCAATTGACCAAGTGTTGTCCTAAGTTCTTGGAAAAGGAACATATGCTAAGTGGAGGGCATGCGGCTACAGTAAGACAAGTGTCAACCTGGGTGGATGCATTTATAGTTGGGGAAATCCAACCTGTTAGGGGGTTCTCTCTCCCATTATTTCATCCTCCGCCTGAGTTCACTAGGATCATGGGCATATTAACCATTTTTACCTCTACATCTGCATCTGCATACCCACGCATAGTGAAGTAAACCCTCACAAGAAGGTGGTTCGTTGTTCATTCTTCCATCCTCTGCCTGAGTTAGCTGGCGATTGACGATTCCTGTGAATTTCGTTTAGCTCTGGGATCGACCTCTGCATTGTTTCCTGGTCACACACCCTAAAACCCGTGGGAAAACCAATGGATTGATCCGTATCTCCGGGGAAGTTTGAGTATCCCATATTTTTCTTAGCCATGTGGTGTCGTAACTATGGGTTGTTGTGGCCATGCAGTTCCTGGACTGAGTGTGGCTTATTACCTTCTGTTTTCCTGAGTTGTTTTGACCAGTTACCGTTGTTGTCACCCAAACCTTGTTGGAATTGAGTCAAAAGTGGCTGAAGAGGCAGGTTTTCAGGCATGTGAGCATCTCTCTCCAGGTGAGAGAGTTTGTTGGGAAGTGGTTTTCTCCCAGAGAGAGTCCAGCACTAGCTACGAAGCTCTGATAATTCCTGATCCGACCTATTTCTAAGACCTTAAGAGGGAGGCGAAGCAGTCGATGGATTGTGTGACAGTGAATGTGTATACTCTCGGGTGGAACAAGCATGTGGGGAATGAGAGTTCATGATTAGTGGGCATAAGAAGGCTCCTGGAGAGAATCCTTCTGGTTGCACTGTGCATTTTCCTGTAACCTCAGCCTAGTCTAGGATTCCCTTGCCTTGGGCGGATCTTAGTCCCATCTCGGGGGTGACCCATTGCTGAGCGTGATGAGCAGCGTGGTCTATGGTTGGGAGGTTCATGGAAGGTCTACACATAGTTGGTGGTGTTACTCCAGTTGAAAAGATAAGTATCAGCATATTCTTAATTTATATGTTATGCATGTTTGTGATGCTTGAATGTTATCATGTATTTCATTGCGTATATGAACTATTGTTAATTCCATTGATTCTGTATGGTAGAAGTAATTATGTGATTATTGTGATTAAGTGGTTTAATTCATTAAAATGCATAAATTATATAAATGTATATTGCAAAGTGGTAGAATTACCAGGTCTATGTGTTGGTTAGGGATGTTTGTTGGCCCTTGACCAAGTTTTGAGGAACACTTGGTCATATTTGACCATTTTTGTGACTTCGACAACCTATCGAAGACGAAGCGCAAAGCAAAGAGGATATTGCGGAAGCTAGACCCCCTTTTTGGGTTTTTGGGAATATGTAATGGGAAAGGGTTTACCCACACTTAGGCCCACTTTTGTAATGTATAAATAGATATCTAGGCAATGTAAGTAAAGGAGAAGATTAGCCAAGGGATTAGTGCCAGAATTGATCTATGTGATTGACTTGCAGAGCTGAGTGCAAGTGTTGTAAGTGTTGAGTGCACAGATTATAAGGAGGCTCTGTGCTAGATCTACGCGAGGAAGGAGGATTTGGCGAGGTGCGCACAGATCTCCTGTCCTATGCGGAGTAGGATTTTGATAGCTCTTTGCTATAACCGGATTGACTGAAGCTAATAAAGAAGAAGAGTTGGTGGATGTAGCCCCAGGGTGGGGGTGAACCACGTAAATCTATGTGTTATGCTTTGTGCTTTGACTTTATGTGTTTACCTCTACTTTGGCTAAGTGCTTTGATATATTTAGACAGATCTACTTATGCTTTGTGCTGTTGGATCATATTGTCATTCATGCCAATGGTTTGATTGATTGATGTCATTTATTGATGTCAAGTGATTGATTGATGTCAAAGGATTTATTGATTGATGATTGATGTAATATAATATGTATTGTCCTTGATGAGAA
>JZKD02S2014716.1:518742-537296 GCA_000966675.3 Picea glauca
TATGATTGTTCATTTGTTCATTGCTTATTTACTCTGCAGTTATTGGATAATAATGCTTCATTGATATAGCACTTGGATTATATGGTTAAAAGGGATTAAATTTCTCTATTACTGAGTCACCCCCCCTCTCAGTAATCCAACATGTGATTCATTAGATGTGTATGGATAGTAGATATGATATATATGAAGATGCTTAGTGTTGATTTATTGTATCTAACCTATTTTACTGTTTCTAAGTGCTAAATTACCTTAGATCTAAGTGAATGCTACGAAGCTTTGTGTTATCTGTGAAGTATAATAAGGGTAGGATATTGATGAATGATCGATGCTAAGTGATCCGTAAGAAATATAATCACAGATATGTGTCCCAGCTAAGGTTGCAGACACCTGATTCTTGCAACCACCTTTGCCTCTACCTCGGGTGAGACTTCATCTGCTTCACAGGTGTTGTCGAAAGGGTCGGTAGTTAGGGTTTTGTCGGTGCGTTGTTGTAGCGTTGAAACCTGGGTTTTCCCCTGTGCCAAAAAATGGTTATGTTGCCAGGACTGAAAGATTAATATATTTTTAAAATAATTTTATTAAATGTAATATTTTTTTTAAATAATATATTTTAAGATTATATTTAAATTTTTAAACATATAGTATAAATTAAAATCTTTGAAAAAAGTCGTGATATTTGATTCTTCAGTGAACCATTTTCAATCATTGTGTTGAACCATATTTGATTCTAATTGATCAAAATACTTAGATACTATGGTGAGTTGTGCAACAATTTGATTCTACGATGAGTTGTGTAGCAATATGAGCCTGCAGTGAAACATATTTGATTTGTAGTGAACCATCTTTAATCCCGCGGTGAACCATTTTCGGGCCAGTATTATGCAACGATTTGACTTTGCAATATGTATTCTATGGAGATTTGAACCATATGTATTATGCAGTGATTTGATTCAGGCTCGTATTGGCGAGCAAATCTCTAATATGAATTTTAAATCATATGTATTGAAACTTTTGTAGTGAATATTACTGAAACGATGAATTTTGAACTCCGTGGATAGTTTTTCTTCTTGGAAATGAAAGAGGCTTCTTATGGAATAAGAAAAAACCATGCAAATGAAGGCAGAAAAACCATTGTAGATTGAAAAATGACCACGCGCATTTCCCTAGACATTGAGTTTCAGAGTTCCCGACCCAAGAATATGGCAGAAGAAGCTTCATCCTCAGAAAGAGATTCACATGAAATCCACTACTCATACAGAATCCTTCGACAACATGACGTTACACAAAATTGCATACAAAAAAAAATAAGTGTCTACGCAACACAATAAATTGCAACAAATTACCTAGCAATACATTTTCCTGAATCTTTGTAACAGATTTATAAGTTGGTTCAGCCCGCACGATGAGATCAAGTCCACCGAAATCTAGCCATTGGATGTACGTCACATGGTGAGATCATAGTTGTCGAATCTGGTCATCAGATGTATGCCATGTGGCGAGATGAGCTCTCCGATCTGGACGTCGGATGCAGGCCACATGGCGAGATTATTTCTTTGATCTGGCCATCGGATGTACACCATGTGGGGTGATGAGAGCTCTCAGATCTGACCGTCAGATGCAGACCATGTGGTGATATTCTCTCCGATTTGGTTGTCGGATGCATGCCACGTGGTGAGATGAGAGCTCTCCGATGTAGCCATTAGATGCATGCCACATGGCAAGATGAGAGCTCTCTGATCCGGTCATCGGATGCACCCACATGGTGAGATGAGAGCTCTTTGATCTAGCCATCGGATGCACACCACATGGAGAAATGAGAGCTCTTTGATATGGCAGTCAGATGCATGCCACATGGAAAAATGAGATCTCTCTGATCTGGCCTTCGGATGCATGCCATGTGGCAAGATAAGAGATCTCTGATATGGTCGTTTGATGCATGCCACATGGTGATATGAGAGCTCTTCGATCTGGTTGTCTGATGCATGCCACGTGGCGAGATGAGAGCTCTTCGATCTAGCCATCGAATGCACTACACGTGGAAATATGAGAGCTCTCTGATTTGGTCATCGGATGCATTCCACATGGCGCGACAAGAGCTCTTCGATCTATCCACTCAATGCTTGGCATGTGGCAAGTTTAGAGCCCTTTGATCAGCCCACTAGATGCTTAGCATGTGGTGAGTTTAGAGCCCTTCGATCTTTCCCTTGGATGAACGCCATGTGGTGGGTCCAGAGCCCTTGGATTGGAATTTTAAATGAATGCCACATCGAGATATCTTCAGTGTCATTCTCATGGGCAGGTTACTGTTGAAATATTGCAACTGCAAAGAGTATTCTATTTATTATTGAATCATTATTAATTAGATCAATGCCCTTTTGTGGATTGATCATGTCAGGCATTGTAATTGATGAAATCCCCTTTTATGGATTGGTCAAACCCTAAATATATTATGCTAATCAAGAAGTCGGCCCCCAAGCCTAATTAAAGTGGTTTTAACCACTAATAAGAGAAGTCAGCCCTGCCCAGTAAAGAGACACCTTTCTAGCACCTTCCAACTAGTATAAATAAAGGAGGCTAGCACCTCATTTGTTCACTCACTCATTCACTCATCAAGTGAACAAGTTTGGTAGTTGCAGTTGGGAGAAGAAGGAAGAGAGAGGCGCATTGCTTAGTGTTGGATATTCTCTAGTGTTTTGTTTTATTTTCTTGGCATTGTATTGGCTATCTATATTAAGGAAGTTTTTGTTGGGTTTTCTCCCCCATGAGGATTTCCCAGAATAAATGTTGTGTATCTTTTGATTGTGTTTCTCTTAGTGATCCTACCTATGCTATTGTTATCTAGTAAATTGAAAAGAAACCTAATAATAGCTCAAAACTTAATATGGTTTCAGAGCTAAGCTGAAGAGAGCACCTTTTAGTGGGTATGTATACTATGTATCATTTATTGATGACTATTCTCACAAGACTTGGGTTTACTTCTTGAAATCAAAAAATGAAGTGTTTGGAAAATTCAAGGAATTCAAAGCCTTGATAGAGAATCTCTCTGAAAGAAAGATCAAGACACTCAGGTCATATAATGGAGGATAATACACCTCAAAAGAGTTTGTAAACTTTTGTAAAGATGTCGATATTAAGAGGAAGCTCACCACTCCCTACAATCCTCAACAAAATGGTGTAGCAAAAAGTAAGGACATAACTATAATGGAAGCTGTGAAGAATATGATCCATCATCAAGATCTTCCAATGCACTCATGGGTAGAAGCAACAAGGACAACAGTGTATGTACAAAACAAATTATCCCATAGTACACTTGCGTTCAAAACCCCCAAAGAAATTTTCTTCAGAAAGAAGCCAAAAGTAAGCCATCTCAATATATTTGGTTGTCCAATGTTTGTACACATTCTGAAAGAGAAGAGAACCAAGTTGGACCCTTTAGGAAAGAAGGAAATATTTTTTGGATATTGTGAAGTATCAAAGGCCTTTAGAATTTATATATCAGGTTACCATCACATTGAGATCAACAGAGATGTAACCTTTGATGAATATGAAACACTCAAGAAGTCGAGAAGATGTCATCTTGAAGAAGTATATGAAGAAGGGCCTGTAGCTCCTAGAGTTGCAGAACCAGTAAGAGAAGTCACAATTTCCCCTGATGATGAGATCCATGAAGATCATGATATGTTAGAATCTCAAGAACCTCCCCATATGATGATCTCTCACAGAGAAATCCATCTTGAGTGAGGGAACTTATTCAAGATGGAGAGAAGTTTGGTGCCCCATAAGGTATCATGAGACAAGTTAAGAAACCCAATCCATTCTCTATTTATATGGCTTTGATGTGTGATTTCTTAGAGAAGGAACCTACTTTCTTTGAAGAAGCCATTCAGAAGAAAAAATGGGCAGATTCCATGAAAGAAGAATACCAATCCATTATAAAGAATGATGTATGGGAAATAGTTCCCAGACCAAAGAGAAAAGATGTGGTATCTTCCAAATGGATATACAAGATAAAACATGTTGTTGATGGAAGTATTGAGAAATATAAAGCAAGATTTGTAGCTTGTGGCTCTTCCCAAAAGGAAGGCACTGATTATGAAAAGATGTTTTCTCCTATATCCAGATACACTTCTATCAGAACCATCATAGCCCTTGTAGCTAAGATGAAGTGGAAGTTACACCAGATGGATGTGAAAACAACTTTATTAAATGGTGTCATTGAAGCAGAAGTGTACATAAAACAACCTCAAGGGTTTGAGGTTGAAGATAGAAAGACACATGTTTGCAAGTTGAAGAAGGCTCTGTACAGATTGAAGCAATCTCTTAGAGCTTGGTATGGAAGAATTGACAATTTCCTGATGAGCTTGGGCTTTACCAAGAGTAAAGATGATTCTAACCTTTACTTCAAGGTTATGAATGATGAGCCTATTATATTGCTATTGTATGTAGATGACTTATTCTTAACTGGAGAAGAAAATCTCATCACTGATTGTAAGAAGAAGCTCGCTACAGATTTTGAGATGAAAGACCTAGGCCTAATGCATTATTTCTTAGGTCTTGAGGTTTGGTAGAGCCCAGAGAAGATCTTCCTTAACCAAGGGAAGTATGCAGTTGAAACACTGAAGAGATTTGATATGTTGGAGTGTAAATCCATGAATACATCTATGGAAACAAAGTTGAAGCTCCTAGTTGATACTTCATCAGAATTGGTTGATGCCACACTGTACAAACATATCATTGGATCATTAATGTATCTGATGAATACCAGGCCAGATATATGTTTTGTTGTGAACACCTTGAGTCAATTTTTGGTAGAACCCATACGTGTTCACTTTTTTTCTGCAAAATATGTGATGTGATACCTTAAAGTCACGTTAGATTTTGGTCTCAGATATAATGGAGATCATGAATTTAGACTGATTGGTTATACCAATTCATATTGGGTTGGAAGTGTCTCTGACAGAAAGAGCAGCTCATGATGTTGTTTCAGTTTGGGGTTAGCCATGAGCTCATGGCAGAGTAGGAAGCAATCAAGTATTTCTCTCAACACAACAAAAGTAGAATACCTTATTGCATGTTCTGCTAGTTGTGAATCCATATGGCTTCAAAAATTGTTGACAGGTCCATTTGATCTAGATATGGAAGAAACTGTGATTCTATGTGATAACCAGAGTTTCATAAAAATGACAGAGAACCCTTTGTTCCATGACAAGTCAAAACACATAGAAATATGATATCACTACATTCGTGATATGCTACAGAGAGGAGTTATAAAGCTCCATTATGTTGGCACAGATGAGCTTGTTGCAGATGTGTTAATCAAGCCTCCATCTCATTTAAAGTTTGAGCACTTTTGAGACAAGATTGGTATAGTCTGAAAGGACCTCCATCAAAAGGGGGAGTAGTATTTATGCCAGCCTTGTGATGAAGATTTCCAACCTCGTGTTGATGTTGATGTGATGCCATCCTTATGCTAAAGATTTCATTCCTTGTGTTGATGTTAATGTGATGCCAACCTTGTGCTAAAGATTTCCAACCTCGTGTTGATGTTGATGTGATGCCAGCCTTGTGCTGAAGATTTCCAGCTTCATGCTAATGTTGATGTGATGACAGATTTGTGCTAAATATTTTCAGCTTAGTGTTGATGTTGATGATGCTCCAGCGTTCATGTTGTGATGATGTTGTTTTTGATGTTTTATCAGCCTCATGTTGTTATTGATTATGATGATGTATTAGTGTTATACTAATCCATATTGATGCAGATGATGATGATGCCATTCCATCTCCTTGTTGTGGATGAGGATATTGACGATGAGAAAAACTTCCGATGATTTATAAATATGTCAGTCAGTGTTCCCGATATTGTTGATGTTGTTTCCCTCTCTCTCTCTCTCCTAGCGATGTTGTAGAATACCCTTCTTGTTAAGGGGGAGTGTTGAAATATTGTAACTGCAAAGAGTATTCTATTTATTGTTGAGTCATTATTAATTAGATCAATCCCCTTTTGTGTATTGATCATGTCGGGAATTGTAATTGACCAAATCCCATTTTGTGGATTGGTCAAACCCTAACTATATTATGCTAATCAAGAAGTCATCCCCCATGCCTAATTAAAGTGGTTTCAACCACTAATAAGAGAAGGTGGCCCTGCCCAGTGAAGGTACACCTTTCCAACACCTTCCAGCTAGTATAAATAAAGGAGGCTAGCACCTCATTTGTTTACTCACTCATTCACTCATCAAGTGCACAAGTTTGGTAGTTGCAGTTGGGAGAAGAAGGAAGAGAGAGGCACATTGCTCAGTGTTGGATAATCCTTAGTGTTTTGGTTTATTGTCTTGGCATTGTATTGGCTATCTATATTAAGGAAGTTTTTGTTGGGTTTTCTCCCCCATGAGGGTTTCCCAGGATAAATGTTGTGTATCTTGTAATTGTGTTTCTCTTAGTGATCCTACCTATGCTATTGTTATCTAGTAAATTGAAAAGAAACCTAATAATAACTCAAAACTTAATAGTTACCCTTTGCAGCAGATGAGATCTCGCGGTCTAGACTATCCATACGCCTTCTAGAATTGTCTCTCTGACTCGTCCGGCCTCTTGGAAGAACTCGCGACCTGAAGCTAAGAGAAAATATCTCCACACCTTTGCAATCATGGGATGGATTCCTAAAGACATGTCACAGAGTATTAGCAGAGGGCATCAACAAGAAGAGCCAAACACAAGAGAAACCATTGCCCATCATTTGTAGTTCCTTTCCCATTATACTCGACGAGTCGTGTAGAGTTATACACACACACACACACACACACATTTAATCTTTACAATAAAATAAAAATATAATAAAATTAGCGTGTAAAACTCAAATACACCATCCATGTTCTCTAAAAATTAAAAATAGGTACATAAAACATCACATTATAATAATGTTGCATGATATTCTTTATGTCCATATAAATTTTATTATCAATCATTTTGATAATCCTTCTTTCATTATTATTTTTTTAATTAAAATAATTTTTGACACTCAAATGATATGAAATGTTCTTATTTTTACATATGAAAATGTTCTTATTTTTACATATATTTAGTTCACAATAAATCTGTGAATTTTCAATTTGAAAACATATGTTTTCAAATTGAAAACATATACAGCTTGAGTGGGCCTAATGGTTAAGAACATGTGTTTCCTCTTAAGAGGTCACAGGTTCAAATCCAGAGGGGGGTAGGGTATGTATACCTTCATAGACTTTACCAGTCAAATCAGTGGGTGGAGGGGGGTCCCTTGTCCCACAAACAAGGGGGTCTCATACACCAATTTGGTGTGTTGGCTTGGCCGTGACCTTAAAAATAGATTATTATTATTATTATATAAATCTCATGTCTATGAAATATTTTTTGAAATCTCATGTCTTAACTCCATGTTAAGCATTAATTATTTATCAATTACTCATCTCCCTTACACTAGGATGTAGAAAGAACCTATTGATGGATTAAGAATTTTTTTACTTTTAATTAGCTAACATAAAAATATTTTACTTAATGTAGACATTGATATACTTTATTTATGGTTGACATTAAAATAGTTTTTTTATTATTAAAATATTTCTCAAATGTCAAAAGTCAACTCAATGTTAAGTAGGAAGGAATAACACCTCTTCCTTATATAACGTGAAAAACACTTCTCAATAGATTAATATCTTTTAAAAATAATTTTATTATATATAATAAATTTTTAAATAATATATTTTAAGATTACATTTAAATTTTTAAACATATAGTATAAATTAAAATCTTTGAAAAAAATCGTGATATTTGATTCTCTGGTGAACCATTTTCGATCATTGTGTTGAACCATATTTGATTCTAATTGATCAAAATACTTAGATATTGTGGTGAGTTGTGTAGCAATTTGAATCTACGGTGAGTTGTGTAGCAATATGAGCCTGCGGTGAAACATATTTGATTCTGCGGTGAACCATTTTTTATCCTACGGTGAACCATTTTCGGGCCAGTATTATGCAACGCTTTGACTTTGCAATATGTATTATATGGAGATTTGAACCATATGTATTATGCAGTGATTTGGTTCAGGCCCATATTGGCGAGCACATCTCTCATATGCATTTTAAATCATCTGTATTGAAACTTCTACAGTGAATATTACTGAAACAGTGAATATTGAACTATGCAGATAGTGTTTCTTCTTGGAAATGAAAGAGGCTTCTTATGGAATAAGAAAAAATCATGCAAATGCAGGCGGCGAAACCATTGTAGAATGTGAAACAACCACGCACATTTCCCTAGACATCGAGTTTTGGAGTTCCCGACCCAAGAATATGGAAGAAGAAGTTTCTTCCTCGACAAGAGATTCACATGAAATCCACAACTCATATAGAAGCCCTCGACATCATGACATTACACCAAATTGCATACAAAAACACAGTGATTGTCTATGCAACACAGTAAATTGCAACAATATACCCGACAATACATTTTCCTAAATATTTGTAACATAGTTATAAGTTGGTTCATCCTGCACGATGAGATCATAGCCGCTAGAATATGGCCATTGAATGTCCGCCACATGGAGAGATCAAAGCTGTCAAATCTGGTTGTCGGATCTATGCCATGTGGCGAGATAAGATCTCTTATCTAGTCGTCGGATGCAAGCCACGTGGCAAGATGAGTTCTTCAATCTGGTCGTTGGATGCATGCCATGTGGCGTGATGAGAGCTATCAGATCTAGTCGTCGGATGCATGCCATGTGGTGAGATGAGAGCTCTCCGATCTAGTTGTCATATGCATGCCACGTGGTGAGATGAGATCTCTCTAATCTGGTCGTCGGATGCACGCCACATGGTGAGATGAGAGCTCTCTGATCTATCTGCCATATGCATTCCACGTGGTGAGATGAGATCTCTCTTATCTGGTCGTCGGATGCACGCCATGGGCCGAGATGAGAGCTCTCTAATATAGCCATCTTATGCATGCCACGTGGAGAGATGAGAGCTCTCCGATCTGGTTGTCTGATGCACGCCACGTGGTGAGATGAGAGCTCTCCGATCTGGCCGTCAGATGCATGACACGTGGCAAGATGAGAGCTCTTCGAGCTAGTTGTCAAATCCATGCCACGTGGCATGATGAGAGCTCTTCGATATTCCCACTCGATGCTTGGCACGTGGCGAGTTCAGAACCCTTCGATATTCCCACTAGATGCTTGGCACGTGGCGAGTTCATAGCCCTTTGATCTTTCCCTTGGATGAACGCCATGTGGTGAGTCCAAATCCCTTGGATTAGACTGTTAGATGAATTCCACGTCAAGATATCTCATATATCACCCTCATGGGTAGGTTACCTTATGCAGCATATGAGATCCCATGGTCTGGACTATCCATGACAAGTCAAAACACATAGAAATCCGATATCACAACATTCGTGATATGGTGCAGAGAGGAGCTATAAAGATCCATTATGTTGACACGAATGAGTAGGTTGCAGATGTGTTAACCAAGCCTCTTTCTCATGTAAAGTTTTATCACTTTTGATACAAGCTTGGTATAGTCTGAAAGGACCTCCCTCAAAAGGGGGAGTAGTGTTTATTCCAGCCTAGTGATGAATATTTCCAGCCTCATGTTGATGTTGATGTTATGTCAGCCTTGTGCTGAAGATTTCCAGCCTCATGTTGATGTTGAGGTGATGCCAGCCTTGTGCTAAAGAATTCCAGCCTCGTGTTGATGTTGATGTGATGCCAACCTTGTGTTGAATATTTACAGACTCATGTCGATGTTGATGTGATGGCAGCCTTGTGCTGAAGATTTCCAGCTTCATGGTGATGTTGATTTGATGACAACTTCGTGCTAAATATTTCCAGCTTAGTGTTGATGTTGATGATGCTCCAGCCTTCATGATGTGATGTTGTTTTTGTTGATGTTGTATCAGCCTCGTGTTGTTATTGATTATGATGATGTATTAGTGTTATACTAATCCATATTGATGTAGATGATGATGATGCCATTCCAGCTCCTTGTTGTGGATGAGGATATTGATGATGAGAAAAACTTCCGATGATTTATAGATATAGCAGCCAATGTTCCATATATTGTTGATGTTGTTGACCTCTCTCTCTCCTAGCGATGTTGTCGAATGCCCTTCTTGTTAAGGGGGAGTTTTGAAATATTGTAACTACAAAGAGTATTCTATTTATTATTGAGTCATTATTAATTAGATAAATCCCCTTTTGTGGATTGATCATGTCAAGCATTGTAATTGACCAAATCTCCTTTTGTGGATTGGTCAAACCCTAACTATATTATGATAATAAAGAAGTTTCCTTGTAGGACTAATTAAAGTGGTTTTAACCACTAAGAAGAGAAGGTGGCCCTTCCCAGTGAAGAGACACCTTTCTAGCACCTTCCAGCTAGTATAAATAAAGGAGGCAAGCACCTCATTTCTTCACTCATCAAGTGCGCAAGTTTGGTAGCTGCAGTTAGGAGAAGAAGGAAGAGAGAGGCACATTGCTCAGTGTCGGATATTCTCTATTATTTTGGTTTATTGTCTTGGCATTGTATTGACTATCTATATTAAGGAATTTTTTGTTGGGTTTTCTCCCCCATGAGGGTTTCCTAGGATAAATGTTGTGTATCTTGTGATTGTGTTTCTCTTAGTGATCCTACCTATGTTATTGTTATCTAGTAAATTGAGAAGAAACCTAATAATATCTCAAAACTTAACAGTTACTCTATGCAGCAGATGGGATCTCGCGATCTGGACTATCCATATGCCTTATAGAATTTTCACTCCGACTCGGCCGACCTCTTGGAAGAACTTGCGACATGAAGCTAAGAGAAATGCCCTCCACACCTCTGCAATTGTGGGATGGATGTCTAAAGACATGTCACAGAGCATTAGCAGAGGATGTCGACGAGAAGATTCAAACACAAGAGAAACCATTATCCATCATTTGTAGTTCCTTTCCCATTATACTCAACGAGTCATGTAGAGTTAATGCCCCTACAAGTGGAGCCCTAACATACTTGGAGTACCTTCACCTGGAAATCAAAAAATTCTCCCACACTCCATTTGATCAGGGTGGTTAATATAAAAGCTCTTAACAAGATATGGAGGCTCGTCCTTAAGCTCTAGTGGATTGTTGTGCCCCCAGGTGGGAATACGACAGTCCTTGGTTTGCATGAGCGATTTAGACTGTTGACACCTCATCCGAGGGAATCAAATTTAGTTTTAATAAACATTAATATCTAAATTAACTTAAAATATAAACTAAATGCAATTGTCTTACAACTTTTTACTTACACACCACATTCATTTCCCTAGCATGTAAAATAAGTTATCAAATTTCAATACACGTTATGTGCATCCTTGTTTCTCTTAAAAATATCAAGAAATTAAGCAATAACATGCATTTAGAAATCTTTTTTTTTTTTTCTATAACATGCATTTAGATTTTGCAACATGCCAACATGTCATCCAGAGCTTTCAAAATAAGGCCTCAAGGAATTTTAAAAGAAGTCATCGGGACATTTTAAAAGATCTTATTAGGGAATTTCAAAACATGAGCTTGACAATAGACATACCCAAATATTCAAACTTGAGAGGGATCTTAGGGGAGTATAAGGTTGTCAAAATTTTAAACCATGAAGGATTTATAACAAGCTAGAACACATTCCTTTCAAATGATAAAAAATAATTAATGTGAGCATGGAGATACCATCGAATTACCTAACTTTATGAGACCATAACTTGCATGTATGACCTAAGATTGCCAAACCATTTTTTGCAAAGAATAGAGGACACAGATGGATTTCAAACGAGTATTCAGACATGCCCTAAAAAAATCATCTTCTTAGCCTTCACATCCAGTGAAATTTGAAATTTCTTGTTGATTGGAAAAAATTAATCAGTCAATTGCATTGAATTTGTAGGCCCTCCAGAAAAACACAAGAATCCCTTTCTAGATATCAAAATATCATTTCGACCAAGGCCTTAATCTACACATAAAGGCATTTTAAATTGAAAGTCTAGGTCCCATTTACGATGATGTTTTATCAGAATTGAATTCCTTTTGCTTGTCTAATATCTCTATTATATAGGATTTTGATGTGTTTATTAAGGTCAACATGATATGCAAAGCCTTAACTAATTTTAATCCTTGAAAAGTGTCCATTGGTGCCCAATGTACTTACTAGCGAACACTTGACCAAAGCTCTTGATTCTACTTGAAACTCATTCATGAGCCATTTGATGACAAGGAAGAGCTTCGATGACCTTTGAAAAGGTTGCATAACACTTTCAAGTAGGTCACAACTAGTCATATCCATGATGCACAACAATGCAACTATTGCAAACTGTCATGTTTGTATTAGAGAACAAAAAGATCAAACATGCATCTAGTCAATATGATTCTAGCCAACAACACACAAGAATTATTTAGACATAAAAGAACAAATATAAGTGAGAGAAAAGGCTCAATTAAAATAAAAATAAAAATAAATCCCCAAACCAATCCAATTGGGGCTAGTTAACGCCAAGAACACTCCATTGACAAAAGAAGTTTTGTGGAAAAGAAGGATGACACCATTTTTTGGATCTCAATGCTCCCTTGTGAAACAAGAATCATGTATTGTAATGTATGCTTGACAACCTTGTTCTCAACTTAAGTTAGGATTGATTTCCAGACAAAGCTATAATATGTGCATAGAAATCATGGTAAAGCAATAAATTTACTCCTAGGAAGTCTTTAGGGTAAAAAAAGAATGTAACCTCAATACAATTTGCTATAGTATGTGCATAGGAATCATGCTAAAACAATAAATTTACTCCTCAAGGAGTGTTTAGGATAAAAAAAGAATATAACCTCAATACAATTTGCTATAATATATGCATAGGAATCATGGTAAAACAATAAATTTACTCTCAAGGAGTTTTTGGGTAAAAAATAAAGTAACCTCAAAACAATTTGATGTAGAAAATCCTTGGGAAATAAAGATAAATTCTTGAATTGTACTTAAACTTCTTAAAATATTCTCCCTAGCTATAAAATTTTTTTTAAAAAGTCCACATTTTATTTCAATCAAATATGTAGCTTATGGTCATGGTATAGTGCAAACTCTAAGAAGGTCACATGGGTTTAGCTTATGGTCATGGTATAGTGCAAGCTCTAAGGTCACATGGGTTTCACGAAGAGGAAACCGATACTTATTTTATCATTTTCCCATTTTACATTTTGTATATCTATGCAACATTAATTTACTATTTTCATTTTTAATTAATTTTTCTTTTTTAAAGAAAATGAAAAATAATATTTTCTTTTTATTGAATATAAATAATACAATATATCAAAATATATATTAAAAACAAAATACTTTATCAAATATATTAATTATTCTTCATAAACCATTTGATATATACATTTATTTTATATATATATATATATAAATTAGCGTGCAACACTCAAATACACCATCCATATTGGAAATGATACTGTACAAGGAGGCAAATATATATGATTGGCATTTATATTTGTATTTATATGATAGGCAAATATATCAGTTAAGCGAATAATAGTATTGAGAAATCTGCTAAAGACGAAACACAACTGGAAATCTCGACTTTTCATTTTAGCGAAAAAATGATTCAAAATCTAAAGGAACGAGCTCAGGCTTCAAGTTCATTGGTAGGAGTTGCAGCACATTTTTGGAGATGCGTAATGGAAGCTCGCCAAGTCCCAGATAACCAGCCACTTCATTTGCTAGTGCTTGCAGACTTCAGAGACCGGTTAAAACCGCCTTTGCCACCAACGTATTTTGGGAACTGCTTATGCCCGGGCGTGGCCCAAACTACGGCCAAGCAGCTACATCTTCGACGTTTTTGACGGTGACTACTCTGTAAGTGTAGGGAACTCTCCAAAATATCCTGTTTACGATATAGACTATGGATGGGGAAAGCCGCTGAACATGCAGCCTGCGACCATAGCTGAAATTGGAGGGATGGTTTTGGTCGACGATGGAGGGAGTATCGATGTAACAGAGTATCGACGATGGTTTCAGCCCATACGACGAGAACAGAGCCGCCAAAATCTGACCGTCAGATGTACAACACGTGCCGAGATCATAGCTCTCCGATTTGGCCGTCGGATGTACGCCACGTGGCGCGACGAGAGATTTCCGATCTCACCGTCAGATGCACGCCACGTGGCAAGGTGAGAGCTCTTCAATTTGGCCGTCGGATGCATGCCACGTGGCACAACGAGAACTCTCCGATCTGGCCGTCGGATGCATGCCACATGCCGCGACGAGAGCTCTCCAATCTAGCCGTCGGATTCACGCCACGTGGCGATATGACAGCTCTCCGATCTATCCGTCGGATGCATGCCACGTGGCGAGATGACAACTCTCCGATCTGGTTGTCGGATTCTCACCACGTGTCGCGACAAGAACTCTCCGATCTAACCGTCGGATGCACGCCACGTGGCGAGATGACAGCTCTCCGATTTTGCCGTCGGATGCACGCCACGTGGCGAGATGACAGATCTCCGATCTGGCCGTCGGATACCCACCACGTGGCAAGATGAAAGCTCTCCGATCTTGCCGTCGGATGGACGCCACGTGGCGAGATGAGAGCTCTCCGATCTAGCCGTCGGATGCACGCCACGTGGCGAGATGAGAGCTCTCCGATCTAGCCGTCGGATGCATGCCACGTGGCGAGATGAGAGCTCTCCGATCTGGCTGTCGGATGCACGCCACGTGGCACAACGAGAGCTCTTAGATCTGTCCACTCGATGTTTGGCACGTGGCGAGTTGAGAGCCCTTGGATCTGCCTATTAGATGCTTGGCACGTGGCGAGTTGAGAGCCCTTCGATCTACGCACTTGGTGCTTGGCACGTGGCGAATTCAGAGCCCTTGGATCTGCCCACTCGATGTTTGGCACGTGGCGAATTCAGAGCCCTTGGATCTGCCCATTAGATGCTTGGCACGTGGCGAGTTGAGAGCCCTTCGATCTGCGCACTAGATGCTTGGCACGTGGCGAATTCAGAGCCTTTGGATCTGCCCACTCGATGTTTGGCACGTGGCAAGTTGAGAGCCCTTCGATCTGCCCACTAAATGCTGGGCACGTGGCGAATTTAGAGCCCTTCGATCTTTCCCTTGGATGAACGCCATGTGGTGAGTCCAGAGCCCTTGGATTGAATTGTTAGATGAACGCCACGTCGCGATTCAAGATCGTTTGGATGCACGCGACGTGTCGACAATCGGATGGCCCGGCTATCAGACCGTACGACGAAAATGGTACGGATTTGACAGCTTACGTGGCACAAATCCGACGGCCTGACGATACGAGCCGCACGATCCGACCTTGCGCTTTGAGCGAGTGAAAGAGTAGCGCGCAGAGTAGCCGACCTTGCGCTTTTTGGCCTGTTTCGCCGATCTTTTTGTGATGGCCGACGAATATCGGTATGTATAGCTGCATAGTAGCACGCAGACCTCCATCCACCGCTACTATAATTTCTATGACGTCACATTTTCACCGTATGGCCGGTACTGGAGGCAAATGCGTAAGTTGCTGAGCTCAACATCGGAGATTACATACCATACTTTGCCTGGATGGATTTTCAGGGTCTCAACGGTCGATTGAAGAACATACACAAGACGCCTTGCTAGAGAAAATAGTAGAGGAACACTTTTCGCAGAATAAGCCCAACGTCATGCCAGATCTTCTGGATGTTTTGTTGGCAGCCTCAGCGGATGAAAATTTGGGGTTACAAATCACGAGAGATAATATGTATATTATTTATTGGCGCACACACTCATTTATAGATTCTCTGGTGATTTAGATTTCAATGGGCCTTTATTGCTTGCGCACATATCAATGGAAACGTGCAATGTGATATAAAATCCCCAGCGAAACTCGGCTTCTGGTGAACGTATGGGCAATTGGAAGGAACGGGAAAGTTTCAAGCCAAAGAGATTCATCTTAAAAAACTAAGTAAACATTCCAGGCATATTTTCAGCAAAAAAATGTACAGATCAATGTGCCTTTTCTGGACAAAAGCAACAGCAAAAAAATGTACAGATCAATGTGCCTTTTCTGATATTATTTTTCATTTATTTAATTATAATTGATTTTAATAACATTGTTTTAAAATAATTATAATTAATTTAATAATATATTTAATTTTTTTAATAAACTATTTACTTTCTATTATGATTTTTAAAACTATTTATTATCTTTTATAATGTTGAATTTTAATACTTTTGATTGTGTGTATTTTTTTAATAGTACTTAATTGGGAGATATTTTTTTTTTATGTTACAATAGGTGTTGATTAAGAATCTTGTTAATTTGGTAGTTTTTATTGATTTATTCCTCTTCCCTTAGAGAAAAAACATAGCTAACAATTGTGAGTTGTAATCCCTCCTTTGATGTCCAAAGTTGATGTTATTCTTTGCCTTGTAAGTCCTCTTAGATTTATTTCCTCTTGTGAAAGAAGGGGAGGGGTTTGGATTTTTCTTCAAAATTTTGGCAAAGGATTTAGAAGATTTAGAGTGAACCCTCGTTGCTGGCTCTTGTGGTTCCTCGTCTCCTTGATTTCCTTTGTCTCCTCTTCTTCCTCCTTTGTTTCCTCTGCATCCTCTTCTCCCTCCTCTCCTTCTTCTGCTCCTTTTTTTTGTTGGATCTAGATCCTTAGAATGGATATGTGTCGATACCAGGGTGCATTAAACCCAAGTTGGGTTTAATTGCTTCGTGTTCAAATTTCTTCCCAATGTCTTTTGGAATTTCTGAACCCTCTAGATGCCCTAGAACTTCAAATTCATTATTTCTTGTAGAGGGAAAAGCTTCTTTGGGTACCATTGGTTGAGGCATCCCCATGCATTGAACATTCCTACACCTACTTGAAAACTTCTTGCACTGAGATTCTTCTCTCGAATTTTACTTTGACGGTGGCTGCTCCTCCTGGGTTTTTGGACAACTTTTAGAAAAATGTACATAAAACATGACAGATATTGCATTTGAATCAAATCTCTTCGAAATCCAATTTCTAATGATGCCTCCACCCATCAATATTAATTCACAAAGCCTCTAGGAGTTCCTTCTCCAAATCCACCTCCACACGTATTCTTGTGCAAGGAAACAAATTTCCTTTTGGTTCTACTCAATCAATGAATCTACCCAGTTTATTTCCAATGTCTCTAAGAGTGCAATCCTCCTAGAAAATTAGAGGGAGATGAGGCAATATAACCCACATCAAGACTAATGTTCTCTTGGGTTGAAGTCTACGAACCACAAGGATAGATACGTTCCCCTAAATCCTACAAGCAGGGGTCTAGAATGGAATATTAGATCCCACTCTTCTTTATTAAGAAAAAGAAAGACAAAATAGCCACGACTAGAAGCAAATGATGATACGTGTCCTTTAATTTTGGGAGACAATTGCTCTCCCATCCAAGTTTCCACATCTTTTGGGCTAGGCCAAAGACCTATAAGCTTTCTCGTCAAAGCTCAGTGAAACGAAATGAGGGTTTTCCTTCTTGGTTTTGAAGATGGGAGGTCCAACTGAAGAATGACTTCCAACCATTTTTAAAATCTTCTTTGACGAGGCTACGATTTTTTGTGAGGGTTCAAAGACTGGAAAATAGAACTTAAAGCCTTTGAATCATCTTCGATGGTGAACAAACTACTAAGGAAACCCCATGCCCTAGGAGAACTCAACTCTTTGCTACATTCTGAGTGGCAACAATGCCCCAAACCCCTAGACACGAGTTCAAGTGGCTTATGTATTCCTTCAATCAGTGGATCTTCTAGCCTTCTACTCAGATTGGGCAACAGACAATGGATTTGTTCAATCCTATAATGTCTACACACATCAATTTGAGGGTGCCATCTTCCCAAAGTTTCCATCGTGTTTTACAATGTTGTATAATGGAAGTATTTTGTAAAGCTATTGACAAACTATTTCTCATGTTATTTAGACATTGTGGTTGTAGTAATATACAAGTGATTTGATTAAGATATAAGAGTGTCTTTTCTTTTCTTTTTTCTTTTTCCAAGTTACACTTCATGGGGAAAAACCCCAAGCACTTCCCCTCATTTCAAGGATGGTACCTAGGGTAAACCCTAGAATATTCAAGGTACAAGGCCAATCAACAATAAGGCTTAAATCCATTACAACAATATACTCATTAATGGCTCAACATGTAGTAGGTACTTCCCCTCATTTTGAGGATGGTATCCAGGATAAACCCTAGAATCCTCAGGGCACAAGGCCAATCAACAACAAGGCTCAAAGTCATTACAACAATATACTCGTTAAGAGCCCAACATGCCACTAGTGAGAATTGAACCTGGGTGCGAAGGATAACAATCATTCCTCCCAACCACCTGAACTAAACCCAATTGACATAAGAGTATCTTGCTATCCAAATCTATTATTTAATTTAGAGATTATCTTAAGAGGTACTTGAGTATGACCAACCCATCCTAATTATGTTATTGATGTGTTAATTCTTTTTAATCGTATTCTTCGTATAATAGCATCATAATTTTATTAT
>JZKD02S2014717.1:17884-33337 GCA_000966675.3 Picea glauca
AAAAAATAGTGGCTTTCGACATTGACATTAGTGTTACACATCAAAATTTCTCACTTCGATAATGTCACATTATCATTGTCACAAGTGTTGCACTTTTGACGCGAGTGTCGTAAATGTTGCATTCTCGTTCTACATATGTCGTATTGCGAACGACACCATGGAAACACTTGATACATCCTCTAAGACATGTTAGAAGGGGAAAACATGTCATTTGACAAGCTAAGAAAAATGTTTTGCCTTGAGTAATGGCCATTTTAATGAACTTTTGGAAGATCAACGCTCCCCTGCTCACATGCAGGGAGTGCTAGCGCTCCTTGTCCACCTAACAGGGACTGTTGCAACGTTTTGTTACCAGTTTTGAAGGAGCGTCGATTGGTTGAGAGAATCATGGGAAGAAAACCCCATTATCTATAAGGGCAACTAGAGATGATCCGAGTTGGTTTGGCTCGAATCCAAGCTTTAGGCCGCATTTAAAGGAGATGCCACAAATGATGGAGTCATATCCTCAACTTATTCCAAAGATAACTAAGGTGGTTGAGCCTCTCAAAGCCTATAAAAGGAGGCATTCTCATGGTAAAAAGGGAGAGAATATCAGCAAAAAGTATTGTCATTCTGATCATGGATCTTTCAAGCAAGGGATTGAACAAGGAGGACTTGGAGAGGTTGTTGCAACTGCATCTACAGATTGTAAGTACCTTGTAATGTTCTCATTAATATATTCTTGGCCTATTTCCTTCAAGTTTGTGTATGGTTGCATATATTTGTATTTTGTTGATAAATTTAGTTTAAACTAATATTGGTAGAATAGGAAGTATGCATTGTCTTTGTTGTCTATTGGATTGCAGATCTCATTAAGGATCTTGAAGATCAAGTTCATCCTGGACTAAGTGAGGACAAGATTTACAAAAAGGTATATAATACTTTCTTCCTCTTTTTCCTTTGACTAGTTTAACTACATTTAAAGGAATGTTAGTGTCCAATGTTATCATCTTTATGTCTTGGTAATAGGGGTCTAGGATCCAAGAGGATATTCACTTGTCCGCAAGGGAATTTTCCTACAACAGAAATTGGCGACCATACTGGGGAGCGAAGCTTTTAGTTTTTAGTTTCTTTCCTTGGTTTTGTCTTAGTATTTTTCTCATCTTCCGATCTTGCTTGCTGTATTTTTCTCTTCTATACATCTGTTGTCATTATTGAAGTTGTCTCACAGAGATTGTTGATCAAACTTCTTGAGTTTTCCATTTTCTGGGTTGTTCCTTTTCTTTCTCAAAAACCCACGTCCTCTCCCTTTACATCCATAGAGTTGATTTCTTGATTGAAGCTCCCCTATAGTGCTTTAGGGAGCGTTGTAGCACTTTGGTGATGATATAACTAGAGCACCGATTTTTCTTCATTTTGAAAAATTATTGAATACCTTTGTATTGGGTGTGATTTTTGGGTATTTCTTTTTAACTCGAGACATGTTTTATCAGTTTGTGTCTTCTATTAGACCTGCAACTTGCTTCTTTTAATACTTTTGATCTTTGATTGGATTTTATTGTATTTCCTTGTCACGAAATCACCCTTTTCTTCACATTTTGGGTTTATTTTGATATATTTTCGTTCATCTGATTGGTTGAAGATTTTTACAAGGAAACTCAGGGATCTCTTTTCTATTTTAATTGGTCTCTGATCTTCATATATTTCCATAAATTTCTTAAGTGTGTTTTGTTTTTTTTTTGGGGGGGGGGATTTTTAGTTTGTTTTTTGCCTCTTATTCCCTGTTGTGAGAGTGCCTTTTGTTTGTGTGATTCTTGCTTCCCATCATATAAAAGCTGCAATAGTGAAATATTTTTTATTATTGGTATAAGAAGCATTAAACCAAATCAATTCACATTCATAATCAAACGAAAAGATACTTTTTACAATTGGCTGTTGGATACTGGAAACAATTTCTTTATGATTTAGCACTGAAATGGATTCTTGTTGAAAACAAATTGCATGAATTTTCTACATTATTTTGTTTGGTAGTGAAAGAAATAAAAATCTTCTCTTTCTCGTAAATAGAAGTTCATCGAAAGAAATGTTTTCTTATTATTATTTTACTTCTTTGGGATTTGAATCGTAACATCATTAGTTTCACTCTCATTCACCTCTATGTAAGGAACATCCATTAAAATCAAAGCTAATTAAAAATCGATCTAGAAACTTTTTCTTTTTAGATTCTTCCACCAACATTAGACTAGGATTGGCACTTCGGATTAGGCTGTGAGTATAACTCTCCAAAGCATTCAAAAAAAAATTAGCATCTTGCGATAGGGAGAGTAAATCCAATTTTCATATAATCATAGCCGAGATCCCCCTCTCACACAGGGGTTATGCACGAGGTCGCGTTCAGGGGAGAAATGAAGATTATCCCTTTGAGGCTTAACCATTCGTAGTAGTAAGATCGTATCTTGGGATTTCTTCTGGAGGTCCAACTGTCTTCATTTGGTCTCAATGCTTCGTGAATTCTGAATCTGTTCGAGATCCTATGGAGTTCTACCGGTCCACTTGTCCTCATTTCTCTTGAAGGATTTCAGACTTGTTATCCTGCCCATACTTTCATAATGGACTGTCAATTGTACCCTCCTAGAGGATGAATGCGAGTTGGTGTTATTAGTAGCCATAGTATTTAGGGTCCTCACACAAGGTGACGGTATAGGGAATTCTTTGTTGTACCTAGAACAGACGTTGGTCAAAATCAGTCGGAGTCCTTGGAGGGTAAATCCACGATTGTTGTGTGGAAGCTTGCACCAAGGTGTAATTCTGTTAATAAGATCACCAATGTAACTGTTCCACCCACTCATATCCTATCCCCTTCTCAATTTGGTCATGCGATGTTGGATTTTATCACCAACTAGTATGGTCATTAAGAGAAGGTTTTGTTTTCTTGTTGGTTCTTCTAGATTTTTAGCGTGTGTTGTTTGTTTACTTAATCATTTTTAAATATTGAGACTGTATATGATAAATGTCTTCGTAGATCATGTAGGATGCAAGGGTTTCCTCCGGAAGGCTACAAACCATTACCTCCTAATTCACCTAAAGACATTTACCGTGAAGAGGTAGAAAATTGCTCGGATGTTGGGAGTGTTGCTACTCCTTTGTTGGTGAATCTTGAAAGTGCCTTGGTTACGGTTGAGGATCCCATTCCTCATACTACCCCTATGTCAGAAGTTCCTATCAATCCACTCCTTGTTCGATTGGACTCATTCGGTAACATTATAGAAGAGTAAGTTCCTCGTCTGCCATTGAGGCCATACACTGAGACACAGATGGAAGACACACACCACGATTATGATGAGTACATGACTCATGTCCAATATGTTGGAATGGTAAGTCCACAATAGACACATGCTTGTTCCATATGGAGAACTCCATCAGGACGTGATATTTATGAATATTTCAACTTTAGTCGACCACCTCTTGACCCTATTTCCTATGTTAGTGCTGAGGCAGGACTCTCCGGTCAAAATATTGACCATACCATCGAAAAAGTAGTCAATCCTGCTGCTATGTCAGTACAAATCCAAAATAACGTTGGAATCATAATGCCTAATCATACACAAGGTACTTCGTCATTACTCCGACCACTGCACCTTTTCAAACTACATCTCCTTATGTTCCACATAATCCTATTGGAGCACCTATACATTACCAAATGCAGAACCATGCCATACACACATAATCAACTATGGGACAAATCCTAACTGGGGGGAAAACATCGTCTAGTGGGATTGTCCCTCTTGGAGGAAAACCACCCTTACACATACCTACTGGGGGGAAACCCCCTTTTACTAGTCAAACCCCAGTTGTCACTCAAACTATGGTAGAGGACAACCCCCTTTTGTTGGAAACCCTTCAAAATCATAGGGAGAACCACAAGGAGGTACATTTCCTCAACCCTATCAAGGAGGGCCATCATACCCTAACCCACAAGGAGTACCAAATCCCATTCCTTCTAGATTATATTTTGGACAGCCTTATCTGGGTGTCACAAATCCCACCTGGGGTCCTTAAGGACAACAATATTATCATCCCCAAAGGTCAACTGTATACCCTCCACAAGGACAAACTGTTTATCCCCATCAAGGGAAATTTTTTTATCCCCCACAACCTAATCAAACAACCTATCCTCCCCAAAACCAACTGGATTTCCCTCCTTTCATGAACATTCCTCAACAACAATCAAATCCTGCCTATACCAACCAACAACAGTCCTATATGGAAGGGCCTACTAGATACAATTATCCACCTCAACCAGTTTATGGCCCTACCGGTGTCCCCATGCTACACTAGTATCACCCTCAGGTTAACCAACAACTACCGTTCCTAGCCATGTTGGATCTACCAGACTTATCTTTGTTGACGAATGATCCCATACTACATTTTCCTTTCTGGTCGGTAATTCCTGCCAAGTTACCTTCTAACATCCCAAAATTTGATGGTAAACCTGGCGAATACCCGAGCAACCATGTTATGAAATTTCATCTATGTTGTCCATCAAACTCATTGATGGATGATTCTATCTAGTTGTGTCTTTTCCAACGCACACTCACGAGCTCAACAACCAAATGGTACATTGAACTCCAACATCGTACCTTTCAAGATTTCAACTCCCTAGCTATGGATTTTCTCACGCATTTTCAATTACCCATCCATTACGAGACTAGTACATAACTCTTGACTTCACTTTTTCGAATGAACTCCATACATATCTTTGATCACATTCATGAATGGAGACGACGACGAAGGTTGATCAAAGTGACCATTCCTGACCAATTATTAGCAGAATGTTTTACTAAATCTCTTTTACCCCCAATTGCTCATGAAGTTTCCATGGGTGGTGTTTTCATCGAGGAGGAAGCCATTGCACATGCTCAGTACCTAGATTTTGTTTATTCCCAATCTGGTACATTGTATGAGTTGATACCAAATGCTCCTTGCATGTCCACCGATCCATCCAAACCATCTTCCATGGCTCATGCAGATGGAATTATCGATGTTGTCAAAACCCAATATTCATCACAGTCGGTCGACTCATATAATCTCTTTGTTTCTGCACTCATCACCAGTTTGACCTCACTCTCATATACTTCCTCCCCGACTCAAATCTCTGAGGTGAATCTAGTCCAATATGCCTCTTCACAAAAATCCGGGGGAAAGAAGAAAGCAAAAAATAAACTCAAAAAGAATAATAGTAACAATGAAAATCCAAAAACACAAACTCAATTGTCTACTCCTTAAAAACAACCACAGTAAAAACCAAAATTTTCATGTCTCATCTGTGGTGATGATCATTACACTCGAGATTGTCCTCATCACGACGAAGTTGAAATTTTTTTCAAAGGGAATTCCCGACCCGATGTGTTGACACAACCTTTTCCTCAGCAACAATCCATGGTTTCTCAAACCTCGGCCCCTCTGGCAAGGGGAAATTCCAGTCATCCTCCTAGCGAGGAACCCTCGTTGAGTGCCCATATTTATATGTTTAATGGGGTTGATTTAACCACTTGCACCACAACGTATGAAACGTTGATTGAACCTGATAAAGAGAAGGTCACTAACGGTACTCCATCAGATCCATCTCCTGCCACTTTTACTCCTCCATATGGATCACTGCAAATTGACAAACCCACTTTTGACTCTATTTTACACCCTCCCAAGAGCACTATTCGAAAATCGACTTTTAATCCTGGTTCACATGTCTCCCAAAACTAGAACATTGTTGAAGATTTGACTCAAGCACCATGTGTTATGTCTTCTCTTGAAGTTCTACAACATTTTCCAAGTCAACGTAGAACACTCTTGGCCACCTTTGGTGTGATCGATCCCAAGTTGTGAAATAATATCACGTTTAACCTCGATAGCTTCAAGTCACGACTTTCTCACCAGCTTACTTTTCAGATCGATGTTGTTGTTCATAACCAACACATTCATTGTAACATACTCAATGAGGGAGCTTCCACTTGTGTCATGTCATTATCTTGTTGGAAAGGATTGAAATCACCTACACTTAATCAATCCCCTACAATGTTCCGAGAATTCGATGGGCGAGGTTTTCTCCCTCACAAACTCTTGTAGTCTCTAGTTGTTCAGTTGGGAGGAAAAATTGTCTCTGTTGATGTAGAGGTAGTCGATGCTCCCCTTGTTTAAAACTTGTTGTTAGGAAGAAGTTGGTTTTATGCCATGAATTTCGTCGCTTCATCGGTGTTTCGATGTGTACAATTCCCCTATCAAGGTAAAATTCTAACTATCTACCAGTTCGATTACTGCACCCCTGACACTCACACTCCCGCCACCAACAATATTCCTTTCTTGGGAGATACTAAGATCACTTATAAAAGTATCAGTGTAGGTATTTTAAAATACTCTTCCCTTATGGGTACTTTTCCTACACCACTTCCTCCCACCTCGCAACACATTTCCACGATCAATATGATCTCAACTATGGAATATCAATATTACGAATCATATGATCCTTGGGTTGTGCCTAGTCCTTTAGAATTTGATGCAATCGGTGATGCTATGCCACTTAGTCCTGCTGAGGCTTCATGCAACTCCATCCAATCTGCCTCTCCCTCATTGGATGACCAACAGATGTTGGCATCCAACACTCACTCGTTGCCATCTTGGTTGGATTCCCTATCCTTTGTTTTCGACTACATCCTATGGATTTTGCCATCAGATGAATCCATTATGGAAATTATTAGTATCGAGGGGGTACCTTGGGATGAAAACCATCATCGTTCATCTTTTCTCCCTAGTCTAGATGAAATTGAGAAATATATACACTCTTTATTTCCTAGCGGTTTTGTCGATTCTCCCCAATTTCCCATCCTTACCCAGGACACTACTTCCGAGGGATATTTAGGCAACATCTATTATATGATCATTGTCTACATCTCAATAAAAGAAGGTATCATGGAAAATGTTCATCCTGGTGCTAATTGTTGGCCCGAGGAAGTGGAATCTTACATTGCTTTATTCAAATAATTTTGTGATGTCTTCGCTTGGAGTTACGAAGAAATGCCATAGATCGATCCATCGATCGTTATGCATGAGATAAAAACTTACCCTGGTGTTAAACATGTACGAAAACAACTTCACTCGATCCATCCTAAGAAAATCACGGCTATAAAGGAGGAAGTTGAAAAATTGTTGAAGTTTGGCTTTATTTATCATGTCCCCCTAACAGAATGGGTTTCTGACATCGTTTTGGTCACTAAAAAACAAGGAACCATTCATGTCTGTGTTGATTATAGGGATATCAACAAGGCTTGTCCAAAAGAAAATTACCCAATGCCCTTTATCAACCAAATCATCAAAAATTGTGCTGGAAGTGTTATATTTTCTTTCATGGATGGTTTCTCAGGGTATAACCGGATCAATATTCAACCAGTTGATCAGCATAAGACAACCTTCATTTTCCCTTGGGGTATGTTCGCTTATCGGAAGCTACCTTTTGGTATTAAAAATGTTGGGGCTACTTTCCAGTGGGCCATGTCATATGCTTTCCATGATATCAAACATATTGTGGAACCTTGCCTTGATGATTTAATTTCTCATTCGTCTACTCGATGACAACATATTGGTCATTTACGGGCCATTTTTCTTCGATGTCATTTTTACCATATCCGTTTGAACCCTCAGAAATGCATATTCGTTTTCGAATCAATTCGACTCCTCGGTTTTGTCGTCTCCAATGATGAGATTAGGGTGGATCCCTTAAAAGTAAAATTTATTCTCACTTTACCCCCTCCCAACAATCTGAACCAACCACAAATTTTGCAAGGGAAAGAAAACTTTCTTCATCGTTTTATCTGTAATTACACCAAACTCACTAAAGGATTTATGAGATTGTTGCAGAAAGACACCTCTTTCATAAGGGATGACACTACTCAACACTCTTTTGATGCTCTTAAGCATGCATTAACACACATGACTCTCTTCCACCCCCCGAATTATGCATGAGACTATATCCTTTATTTGGATGGATCTACTTCCACTATTTATATGGTGTTAGTTCAAGAGGATCCTAATGGTGACAAGCATGTGATATACTATTTGAGTAAGAGTCTATCTGGTCCCAAGATCTGATATTCACACGTTCAACTCTGACATCCATCATTTTCATCAAGAGATTTCACCACTACATCATGTTATGCACTACCACGGTCATTGCAGACTCAAACCCCATGTACCATATCCTCACACGACAAGTCCTTGGGGGAAATTATTCCAAATGGATCGTTATTCGTCAAGAATTCAATCTTGAGTTTTCCAAATCAAAAGCTAAAAAATCATTGGTTTTTGCGGAACCCATCTACGATCTTCCCTATGGTGATGAAGATACTGAGCCTAGTGATTCTCTTCCCAACGAATATTTTTTCTTCATTAGCATGCCGGACCCTTGGTATGGAGATATTCTTCTCTATCTCCAAACCCAACATTTCCAGCCTGATATTTCTCGTGATGAACATCGTCATATCCACCACCATTATAAACACTACCTTATCATTGGCGTCACTTTGTATCGTTGTGGTATTGAAATTTTCCTACAACGTCGTTTAACCCATGATGAAGTTGAATGCGTTTTGAATGACTGTCACCTTGGATCTTGTGGCAGTCATCTTTCTAGGATGGATACAACCCAGAAAATCTTATGTGCCGGTTATTTTTGGCCCTCCACATTCAAAGATTGTATCGAGGCTGTCAAACGATGCCCACCCTATCAAGTTTTTCAGAAAAGGGCACGTACCCACCCTGCTCTGCTACATCTGGTTTTAGCTATCAACCCCTTCACCAAATGGGGCATTGATTTTATGCAATGTAAGCCTACCTCAGTTGGGGGGAACAATTATATCATCATTGTTGTTGATTATTTCACTAAATGAGTTGAGGCTATGCCTACATTTATTAATGATGGTAGTACTAAAACACTCTTTGTTTTTAATCACGTCATCACTCTCTTTGGTGTCCCACGAGCCATTTTCACTGATCACGACTCACATTTTCAGAACCAGATGATGAGTGAGTTGCATGTCAAGTTGGGTTTTCATCATGAAAACTCATCCCCCTACTATCCTCAAGAAAACAGACGAGTTGAATCTATCAAAAAAGTCCTAAAGACCATGCTCCAATGCATGGTGGGGACAAACAAAACCTCTTGGCACTTGCAACTTTTCTCCACACTCTGGGCCTACCACACTTCAGTGAAAAATACAAATGGATTCACTCCATTCCAATTGGTATATGGTGTAGAATCAGTGTTACCAATCGAGTGTGAGATCCCTTCATTGAAAATCACCGAAGAACTTTTGCCTCATACCTTTGTTGAAGAGAAACGATTCATGTATTTAACCAAGTTGGATGAAACACGTCGCAATGCTTCGCTCGTTAATGAGACGTATCAAAAACGAATGAAGATTCAATATGAAAAATCCGTTCAACCTCGTGATTTTGCAGAAGGAGACTTATTCCTCGTTTATGACCAAGCTCACGGTAAGTTGGGAACAGGGAAGTTAGAACCTATGTGGCATGGACCTTCTGTCATAAAACATGTGTTACATAGAGGAGGCTACAAGTTAGTCGAATACAATGGAATATATCTCGGTGAGCCCCGAAACGGGCTTTACCTCAAGAATTACTATGCATAGCATGGTGGGGACAAACAAAACCTCTTGGCAATTGCAACTTTTCTCCGCACTTTGGGCCTACTGCACTTCATTGAAAACTGCAATTGGATTCACTCCATTCCAATTGGTATATGGCATAGAAGCAGTGTTACCAATCGAGTGTGAGATCCCTTTGTTGAAACTCACCGTAGAAATCCTGCCAAATACCTTTGTTGAAGAGGAATGATTCCTGTATTTAACCAAGTTGGAAGAAACACGTCATGATACTGCTCTCGTTAATGAGACGTATCAAAAATGAATGAAGAGACAATATGAAAAATTTGTTCAACCTCGTGCTTTTGTAGAAGGAGACTTAGTCCTCGTTTATGACCAAGCTCACGATAAGTTGGGGATAGGGAAGTTAGAACCTTTGTGGCATGCACCTTATATCATAAAACGTGTATTACATAGAGGCTCCTACAATTTAGTCGACTACAATGGAATATCTCTTAGTGAGCCCCAAAATGGGCTTTACCTCAAGAAGTACTATGCATAGAACATGTGCCATGTGTGATTTGTACACTATTGTACTATATACTTTTGATTTGGTGTGTATTTTGTCTTCTGTGTACAATTTTTGTCTTAGCTTCTTATACTTTGTCTTGTGGTTGTGTGCCCAGATGACATCTCCCTTTCCCATATTTGTTGGGTTTGCATATGGCGCTAGTCGACACACCCATAACATTTCTTCTACATCTTGGGTCATTTACCACTCTAGTGAGTTGGTGACTTCAGGAGAAATTTTCCTAGGATCGACAACCAATAATGTGGCAGAATATCATTTCGTCATCAGACTCTTAACTGAAGCCTCCTCTCTAGGTATATCTCATCTTATTATTAACCTAGATTATCAACTCATGTTTTATCAGTGTAATCAAGATTACACCATTCAAAACCATGTCTTACTACATCTCCACCTAAGAGTTCATCGTCTTAAAATATCGTTTGAATTTATACAATACAGACATATACCAAGAGAACTCAACGCAACGTCGGACTTGTAATGACCCTTGATTATTAAGTATAATTAATTTAATAATATAATCCTAAAAGATTAGCTAAACTATATTTATGTCTTAAAATAACATTTCTGATTGATTATTATTAATTAGTTATTCATGATGGTTAATGATTAATTTAAGTATTAATTAATTCATTAATTAATAAAGTATTAAATAAAAGGTGGATAATAAAATATAATATTTAAATTAAGTTACGTATCCCACAAGGGATAACATATTAAATACATGTGGATGAAATAATAAAGGAGGGGTAAGGGTATTAACAGCACGAGGATAAGGGGTAATAAAGGAGTTAGGTGGGGAGTTAATGGGGGGAGTTGGCCATGGATTTTGGAGAGCTCTGAGTATTGCAGAGAGGGAGGAATTTTGTGAGTGGCATTGACACAGTGGACCGGGGTTGCTGGGGGTTTTGGGCACGGAGGGCTAGGATATCCGTTGATATCCTAGGGCTAGGAGCTAACTAGTCGGCAGGGAGGTCGGTTTTGGGTAGTGTTCTAAAGAAGCAGGAAGGAAGCAAGCGGCGAGCAAATAGTAGCATCAGGTTCAGGTAAGAATTATGCATTGTTTTGAATTAATTTGTTATTAAATTTTATTATATTGACGAAATTGCATACGAATGAGTTAAATTAGTAAAATTTCTTGAATTTTACTACTAAGTAGGTTGTTTAAATTATTCGGTCATTACATTTGGTATCAGAGCCCTGGTTCAAATCTGGAACCGAGGGCCTAAATAAGGGGTAGTTTTTATTTGTACATTTAGTTTTTATTTGTACATTTAGTTTTTATTTGTACATTCTTTTGAGAAAAACTCCAGCCATGCTTGACCTGCACTCAAAATATAGAAACATTAATAAAAATAAAAATAAAACAAATAAATCCAAAACAAATTTACCAGAGTATGAACAAAGAAAGTAAAACAAGCTATTTCTTTCTTTCTCAGAGCCGATAGCTTTCATGACTGTTTCATGACAGGATCAATCGGGTCTTCAAATTCTTTCTTTACCTGATCAGGTTTACGTACAAGAAGTTAGATAAAATGCTAATTATTGACTATTTCCTTTCTTTACCTGTTCGCTTGCTTTCAGTAAATGCTTATTTATTCCTAATACGAGTCCTATCCTAACGACATGAACAACATATTCTTTCTTTTCCTATTCCTATAGTATCAAAACAAGCTACATAGGATTGACAAATTTCAAGAATTTGAATATTATGAGATGACAAATTGCTTGATATAAAAAAAAAAAACATATTCAATGTAAATAGAGATATTAACAGTTGTCTGCCTTTAAGCATGCGTCTATATGGACAATACCAACACTTCCTTTATAAAATATAAAATTAAAAAATTAAAAAAATGCATTACTTGCGATGTAAAAGCAATTGACAACATGCATAAATGTCAACACTGTAAATGAAAGTTTTTACCGTAGTATTTTCCATTATTCAATGCTTACAATATATGTTCTTTAGCGCATTTGTTTAGGATACCAGGGTTTCATTTAGGGTTTCTTCAATATCTGTTCTTTAGCGCATTTGTTTAGGATACCAGGGTTTCGTTTAGGGTTTCTTGCTCTTTTAAAGTTTGTGGGTATTAGTAAACAAATGATTAACAGAGAGTTTGTGTCTTTTTATTCCTCAGGAGAAAAGTATTTTCATTTGAAAATAGTAATATGGTCTGTGCTAGCTAGCCGACTTAACTCTAGGAACGGAATTATTAGACAATGAACAAATAGTACATGATGAATGAAAACAACATAAAGACATGAACAACATATGATTTACTATTTAGCATGAATAGACAGTAGACTAATGTACAACATATCAAGAATTAGCAAGCACGTCTCTTGTCTAAAATATCCATGGAGAAATCACTAAGAAGGCATGAGCGATAACAACCACATTACAGAACGCAGGACACAACATTGAAATGAGAGTGAAGAAAAAAAAATGGTATTAGACAGAGACCTAAACGGATTTTATCACAGACATAAGTTCGTATAACAATTAAAAATATAATAATTTTGAGCTTATGACCAAGAATATGACATGGACAATTTTTAAATGAAAATTTAACACATTCTGAAATTATGAATTGACTGACAGTAATTTTATATTGCAGCAACCTTATAATACTGCTAAAAGTAGAAAAAAAAAAATTAAAAAATAAAAATAAAAAAATACCTGGTAATCTATTGTGCCATTTGGTGTGAGGGAGGCATAAAATGGAAGCATAGATTGCAACAAATATGAGTTTATAAGCAAAGCCAGAAACCCCATTTCTGCCAATCTCCTGTATCATCGCTGTTGACGAACAATGGAACACCAAAATGTTGACTTCCAACAACAGCATCCCAAATCTTGTTACCAAAGACAATACATTCCATGCAGTTGCTTGCCCAGGAGAATTCGGCCATACCTGAAGCAGGCACCAGAGGATATTGAGAAGAGTGACCACCCAGAGGACAGCATAGTAAGAGGTGATAATGGATGATTGGGCGTGAGTTAAATTGCTGATGCTCCTCCTCGCTTGCGATACCATAAATAACACAAACGCCAACGAAGGGACTATCGAAGCAATGTTATACCCCACTTGCACTCCCCATCGCCGTTATTAATTCCCTCTTCAGTTTTTATAAATCCACTCCCGCGATGTCAGTCAATCTGTATGGGAAAAACAGTGTGCGCTTTCTCAAGCGAAATTCTGGTGTTTTATCTGTATAGAAAATAGCATGAGAAAGAGAAAATAAAAAGTAAAACGCAAAGGAAGGGAAGCCCATGGGTTTGACCCCGGCACTTCTGCCACCATAACAATCACAATATACCAAGCAACAACAAAGGAAAATAAGTTGAATGATTAAACAACGATCAACGGGCCTAACCACCCTTTTCACTGCCGCCGCCACTATTACCACAACTGCTTCATCATCTCAGAAGCAACTGGTGAATTCATCGGTTTGATTATTCTTGTGCTTCAATGCGAGATACTTTACGTGCAGCCCGAATGCTCCAGCAAGGTTACAACCTGGTCTGCTCAAAGCCATTGAACACTAGAAACCGCTACTGGAAATATCTCTGGCAATGACCCTCTGAGCACAAACACCCCCCTTCTTTCTCATACTTGCACTTGCAGATGACCTATTTTCCAAGGCCACGGGTTCTTCTAGTTCATAACAGTAGCAGCAAAAGGGTGTGCGCATTTCGCATGCTCTGCACTTGCTCTGCAAGGGGCTCGAACACGGGACCTATTAGCAATGGTTTTGAAATAGAAGAGTCCCATGGCCTCAAAGAAGTAGGTCAGACTTCTCAAGCCCCGAAAGAGCAAGAAGAAGATGAGCACCTGGAGGAGGAGGCACGTGGGCCTCATGCGAGGACCCACGATGCCAATTCCTATACGTATAGTATTTCACTAGTAATTTTTACTATTTTTTATTTATTTATTTATTTTATTATTATTTTAATTGTAATAAATTAAGGGTTTAAATTTTTTTTAATTATAATTATTGTAAAATAAGGTTTAAATTTTTATTATTATTATTGTATTTAAATTTAAATTAAATTAAGATAAATTAATTAAATTAAATTAAGTTAAATTAGTTAAATTAAATTAAGTAAAAATAATTAAACTATTAAACTAATTAAGTTAAGTTAAGTTAAGTTAATTAACTAATTAGTTAAGTTAAGTTAAGTTAATGAGTTTAATAAGATATTAGTTAAGTTGAATAATATGGGGCTAAGAAAAAAAATTATGGAGTCCGTGGGAATTGAACCCCAAACCTCCTTCCATCGTGAAAGATTTAACAAAAACTGCCCTACCAACGCACCATGTGTTATTTCTTTTACAATAATTTCACAAATAAATACTTTAACCGTCATACCCAAGACCACATGCCAAACTATCAAGCGCCTTTTAGAGCCATAAAGGTCACATGCCAAGCTATCAAGCGCCAAAGACATAAATGGAGGAGCCCACAAAGGGACGTATGTGCTCAACGCGACGTCTTAAGAAGAACACTAACACCGAAAGGTACATAGCGCTGGTGAACGCCAAAACGTGGCTGGCAATTGTGGACGATTATTCAGTTGTCGCAGTTTAATCCTAATTAATTATTAAACGTGGTAATTATATAACCTTACAACAAGTTTTTTTTATGTGATAGGTAAATGTTAAAAAGTAAACATGTTAACGGATGCCTTGATAAATGCAAGAAAATTAATAAACATAAGGTCAGGAGTCATTTTAATCAAGTTGTAAGCGTAAATTAGAAGGGCTCAGACTAGGACAAGCGGGAACGAGGCGGCATATGCACTAGGAGAGTAAGCCTAGGAAGTGGCGAGTAAGGCACAAAGATAGCGTAGCTACAGGGCAAAGGAACCAATAGTTATTTTCGTAGGGGCGAGAAACGAAGCTTAGATGCTTAAACCTAACCCTAACCTAGCCAATCCCCTAATGGAGTAATGTCTGTTTACANNNAAGTAAAGAAAACTTACGCCTAACCCTATTTCTAAAGTTTAGTAGCACCAATTTAAAACATCCTGGAACTCACCCTGACAACTTTGGTTGATGCAGGTCAAAGCATACAGGATGGTCAGGACTCGAGGAATTCGAGGTAGGGAAGCATCAACGCAAGCACCGCCAACACCACCAGCGCCACCACCACCATCGCCCGAACTCGCCCTCATACTGCGCTCGTTGGAAGCCATCAACGAGACTTTAAAGGGGCGACAACCGGCAG
>JZKD02S2014717.1:40880-55810 GCA_000966675.3 Picea glauca
GAGCAAGGGGTTGGACAAGGAGGACTTGGAGAGGTTGCTGCAACTGCATCTAAATATTGTAAGTACCTTGTAATGTTCTCATTAATATATGCTTGGCCTATTTCCTTCAAGTTTGTGTATGGTTGCATATACTTGTATTTTGTTGATAAATTTAGTTTAAACTAATCTTGGTAGAATAGGAAGTATACATTTTATTTGTTGTCTATTGGATTGCAGATATCATTAAGGATATTGAAGATCAATTTCAGCCTGGACTAAGTGAGGACAAGATTTAGAAAAAGGTACATCATACTTTCTTCCTCTTTTCCCTTTGACTAGTTTAACTACATTTAAAGGAATGTTAGTGTGTAATGTTATCATATTTT
The DNA here is from genome assembly GCA_000966675.3 of Picea glauca. Lineage (NCBI taxonomy): Eukaryota > Viridiplantae > Streptophyta > Pinopsida > Pinales > Pinaceae > Picea > Picea glauca. The sequence continues at coordinate 41,246 of JZKD02S2014717.1, forward strand.
TGTCTTGTTAATAGGGGTCTAGGATCCAAGAGGATATTCACCTATCTGCAGGGGAATTTTCCTACAACAATTAGAGGAGCATTACATGGAGAAACTGATGAAGAGAAAACAAGGGATACCAATGCCGAATTAGAGAGGGTAGGAGAAAACTCAAAATCCCGTCTCTACATTTGATCTCGATATTGAAATAGGAACCATTGACACATTCAAAGAAAAGACCAAATTAAGATTCCCAATATGTACCATCATCTTACGTAGTTATTGGTACTAATAAAACATCACACTAGAATCCATTTTTTGTATAATGTCAGGAACGACGAAATTAAACCATTGGATATAGGCAACGATGTTACAAGGAAAATCTCTCTATGGCCTAGGGTAAATCAAAATAGACAAAATGACATGCATAAATCAACTCTAATTTCAAGTGTGCTATATAAATGAAATTCTAACAAGACAAGATCAAGATCCTACCTCATTTGGATGTTCGATGAAGACCACCATTGAGAATGCAACTCAAATATTTATACCTGCAACTTGTCCTCAAAAACCAAGATACGCAAGCATATGGTGATAATATATGTTTTTAGCATATATACTAGATAATACATTAAATTCCCATCTTTTGCATGCACCATTTGGAAGTAGTGTGTGAAAAAAACCCTCTGAATAGAAACCAATAAGGAAGATTGTCGACAAAGGTGAGGAAACCACCAATAAGGATAATGGAATCCAAGAAACTGCATGAATCCAAATGTGTGAATATATTTCTTGCCATCAAAAACAAGGGAAACCCCTCATCCAACGACCAATGAGGAGATGTCGACTGCTAGGTTCAAGGTTACCTACCCATAATTAGAGTAGGACCAAGGTGCATGGTAGGGATACAATTTCATGTGACTCTGAGACACACTGAGGGTATGGCCGACATGCAAAGTCAAGAGTTCTGAGAAATGGTCGACACAGGATTATAGACTTCCTTTGAACAAGAGCATGATACATATGGAGGTTCTCCATGACAAACAAGGAAGACCTTGGGGGTTGACCAATGAGTTCAAAATTTCAAGGATAAAGGGATGCAGACTCAATGTGAAGTGAAATTTCTCCAGAGTATCTCTTCTCTCAAAAGTTGAATTATCCTCCTTGCCAAGGCTTGGATATGGCTCAATTTATAGCCTTAAAAAGGAACTAAAGGGCCAAGTTAGAGTGTTTCCAGTATATGGAAGGTCGAGGATCATGGATCTCGTGACGTGACATGGAAACTCGACATTATTTTTAATTTTTAGCACCAAGCCTGATGTGCGCAGGTTGTAGTGGAGAAACCTGCATATACACATGCTATCTAACTGATAGGGCACATATATGTGAAAAAATGTTCTTTTTTGGATCTGGAAGGTACAAAAGGGGATTTCAAGTCTGCATAGGAAAATGGAAAGGCCATGCAAGAAATTTTCATAGGGTGAGGCAAAATTTTCTATAACAAGCGGAGGTGAGGAGCTATAAGTTTTTGGTTTCCCACCAAATGCAAAATAACATGTTCCTGCAAATAATAAGATTCTGATAAATATATATCGAATCCAAACTGTTAAAAACAAAAATCTAAATTTCAAAATTTAAAAGGTATTATGAACTTGCAAGCCACCCTCCACTATGAGAATGGGCTCTCAGGTCCCAATGCATCCTCAAGCATTTCTATCTGTCTACGTAATGGATGGATCATTAGGTGAACGAATGCGGATGGATCGATAGGGGGAATAAATTGATTTCTCTTTGTGGTTTTTTCTAGCTTGTGGGTAGAGGAAGCAAACCGACCATTTGATGGCTCTCCATACCACAACCTAAACACCACCCCCCACACCTTTCCCACCCAGGAGCCCGACATACTCCACTACTAAGTTAACCACAATAATATGGAATCTTTTCTAATCACCTAAATGTGGAAATCATCTAGATAGCACAATAATTTTTTAATCATATTATGTAAATGTGAAAAAGTAAACACATAAATGTATGCCTTTGTAAAATAAATGAAGTTAATAGTTCAAATCACAACCCTCCATTTATTTTGACAATGAAGAATATTCCATCAATATTTAATTTTTTCCATAGAAAACAAATTAAGGATTAAAAACTATTAAATGCGTCCATTTCAAATAGATGTATGCCTATCAGCCTAATCATTTTATATTATGTGGCCATGCATTATTAATAAAATAAACTATAATATACTATGAATAATTATTACATTAATTTCATTTCTTCTTATAAAAACAATCGAACATGATAATTTAGATTATTCCTAGCTATTGCCAAGTTTTTCCAACCTTAGAACAAGGCGATTACAAATGTGCAACAAGTTTATTCAACTTTGTGCATAGCTACCCAAGGCTGCAGTTTTATTCAACTTTGAGCTCGCAATAGCGCCATAGGTTACGTCAAATTTTTGAGCAAGAATGAGCCTCAACACATGTTCTTCCTTTAATATGATTAATTAAGTTACATTTAAGTCTTATGTATCAATGATTCTAATTTACTTCATTAATTATTTTAATCACATCATTGATTTATAGACTATAATGATCAATATTTTATGTTATTGTCGTAATTATATTTGCTTATTCAACCATTCAATAGCCTTATCATTTTCAAGGTAACATTATTGAGATTAATTTGAATTCTCTCTCTCTCTCTCTCTCTCTCTCTCTCTCTCTCTCTCTCTACACACACACACACACACATATTATTACCACAGACTCTAATACTCATTGATTATTTCCAGCTGATATTCTTACATTCTACGGCTAATATGCCATATCTTCCTATTTATATAGCTTAATGTAGGTAGACTTATACATATATTAATTCCAATAATTATAGCTATCAACTAATATATACACATAAATAATCCATCTTTGAACATATTATAATGGTGCAATAATAATAATAACAATCTTATTTTAAGGTCGTTGTCAAGCCAAACACCAAATTGGTGTATGAGACCCCCTTGTTTGTGGGACAAGGGACCTCCTTCACACATCGACTTGATTGCTAAATCCTACGGAGGTATAAATACACTACCCCCCCTATGGATTTGAACTTGTGATCTCTTAGGAGGAAGCACAAATTCTTAATTCATTATGACTAAGAAAATACCATGTTTTGATTATTTAAATCATAATCTTCTTCTTATTAAGAAAGATTAAATGTAAAATCTAGATTTGTAGTTTCTCAGTTAACTGAACATGACTCAATTATACTTTTATTATTATTACAACAACTAAATCTGAGGATTATATTGTATCTCGATCATAATTTTAAAAAATGCATTGATTTCCTTATGGAACCATTGTACTTGACATTCAAATCACAAGTTGTTGCACCCATGCCAATATAGACTGTTTTCTTTGTTGGAGTTACTTCACACAGACCTAGGATTTATTTTTCCTAAGGTTTTTCCTTTGTTTATTAGTCATTATTCAATTTCCTATATTTTAGGAAGAATATTCCTCTAGGGAGAATATTCTCTTCAGTTTTCACTTCAGTTTGATCAGTTGAGTGGAGTATAGATGCTACATTGGGATTATCACCATGCAACATTGGGATCATCACCATCTAATGCGCATTTTCCTTGGGATCATCACTATACTAGCACATTACCCATGATTCCTTGATCTCCTCCTCACTTCACTCTGCTTCGGTGAGTTAACTGAAGATTTATAGACTAGTTAACTTAGCTAGGTGGTAGTTCACTCTCGTAACTTCCCGAGACTAGACTAGGTGGAAGTTTACTTCTGTAGCTATTGGCGTGTGTCCATATCACTCTATACCACCACTATGGTGCATTTTTGTCTCCTCCAGTGTGCATTGGTTGAGTTATATAGAGTATATCATGTGTAAATTATGATTTATTTCATTTGCTTAATGAGAATTCTTCCATTCTTTCTCTCCTGCTTCTATTTTTTCAGCAATTGTGTATGTAAATTCCCAGCTACATATATTATGTGTAGGTTCAACACATTTACATGGTATCATAGTCGACAGGCTGCTAGGGAAAAAACACACCAAATTATTTTTGCAGGTACCGAAGATTGAAGACAAAGGAAAAATGGAATTTTCAAAAGAAATCAATCTTACACCTTACAATTACTTTGCATGGAAGGAGAAGATGATAATGCATCTTCGAAGCATAGGATTGTATAGTTTAACCATGAATACAGAGACAAAACCAACATCAGCCATAGAAAAATCCAAGTATCTAAATTGAATGGATGAAGCATTCGAAACAACATCCAATCTCATTTCTCCTTAGCTTCTCTTTCGCATATCCTCCTGTAAAACCCCCAATGAATCCTGGACCACCATGGAAGGGATTTTTTGCAAATAGGATGAGATGAGGGGACACATGCTCCAGGTGGAATTTCTCACATTGGATCCAAAAATCTTCAACAATATCCAAGATTTCTTTACCAAATATAATGATTTGTTGTCGCAACTCATGGCTTGCAGGGTTGATAAATCTAAGGAGAAGAAACAAATGGTTCTCACCATTCTCTCCAAACTTGGTCCAAAAAACTCAGTGTTTGTATCCACATTTCATTCAGTTATATTCACATCTAGATCTACTTGGAAGATGCTTTCTCTTGAGGACTTTATCGAGTCTCTGACACAAGAGAAAAGAAAGCTCATTAACATAGAAAAAATCAAAGGCCCAAAGGCGCATGCACTTACTATGAAAGATGGAAGCGGTCATCAATATTAGAAATATAAAGATGAATCCAAAAGGAAAGCACATGAAAATATTAAGAAGGAAGGGTACTCAAAGCCCTTCAATGATGCCTCTGGATCCAAAGGTGGAAAGGGAAGAAAAGGGGAGAAATGCTCTTACTTCCATAAAGGATTCTATCCAGAATCTGCATGTATGCAGAAACAGATAGATATAATGACTCAAATACTTCAACAAAAAAACCTTGGAGATCGCATCTTCGAGGGTGCGAATAAGAAGAAGCCATAAGGTCAGAGTCCCAAGAAAGGCCATTATAGCCATGCTTTGATTTCCATCAACTCCTCTCATGATGCTTGGATCATAGATTTAGTAGCATCACACCACATGGATGCCACAAAAGAGGTATATTCTTCATTGGATGCATAAAAAGGTCATCCTATTCTAATGGGGGACATATCTCCAGTCGAGGTCACCGGCAAAGGAATGATTGAACTCACAAATGGAAGCTTCGAGAATGTGTTGCACGTTCCTGAACTTTTCGTCAATCTTATCTCCATGTATCAGATGACTAACTCCGACATCGGAAAGAGAGTCATAATCACACCCGATGTTGTGGATATCTATGACATGCAAGCCAATTCCATGGTTTCTACCAGTGAGGTAAATCATCAATATAGACTCTACATATTTTCTGAATTTATTGAACCAAATTTTGAATTATTGCTTACCCATGCTGATGAAAGTAGTAGGATATGGCACAAAAGGTTTGGGAATTTAAATTTCATATATATGAAACAAATTAACAAGTAGGGAATGGTTGATGTTCTACCCGACATCCACTTCTCCAAAGGAATTTGTGAGGGCTTGGAAAAAACCCTCAAGATAAATTCGACAAAGGAAAGACTCAGAGAGCTTCCTCTCCTTTAGTTCTGATCCATAGTGACCTCATGGGCCCTTTTCCACATCCATCAATCAAAAAATCAAGGTACGTTCTCATTTTTTTTTATGATTTCGCACGCTTCACATGGATTTTCTTTCTCGAGAAAAAACTAGAGGTCTTTCAACACCTCAAATATTTCAAAGCCCTTGTTGAGACACAGTTGAAAAAGAAACTCAAAATCCTCTGAACTGATAATGGGAGATTGTATGTTAACCATGAGATCCAAAATATTTTTCATGAGGCAACGATTCAGTTGCAGCACACAGTTCCCTATACTCCACAACAAAACGAAGTTGTTGAGTGGAAAAATATATCACTAAAAAAGATGGCATCTTGCATGTTACATGAAAAATCACTTTCCACAAATATTATGGGCCGAAGCACTTAATTGTGCAAACTACATCCAAAAAATATCTCCCCATAGATATTTCAAGGATAAGACCCCCTACGAGGCTTGGAGAGGCCTCAAACTAGAAGTGATCCACATTCATATTTTCCATTCACGTGCATGGGCCTAGATTCCCTCTGAAAATAGGAAGGAACTTGATCCACAAAGCACAACATGTATCTTTGTTGGATACCCTGACGCTGTGAAGGGATACAGACTTATTTATATTTCCTTGGACCAACTCATCATTGAGTGAAGTGTCCAATTCGAGAAAATTGTATCGCATGTACCTCATCAGCTACATGCATACATCTTTGTTCTTCCACCTTTTAGAGATGATGAGCATGCACATGTCGACTCTTCTTCAGATGAGATTTTTTATTCACGGGATTTAGATGATCTAGATACAGAGTTAGTATAGTCAGATGCAGAGTTAGTGCATACAAATTCATATGTAGAGCTAGAGTCGAGGCCCAAGTGGGCTCATACTACTCTTCAAGATGTAGGGGATCTTTTTGGGGATCCATCTAATACTAGGATGACTCGATCTGATTTTGAGGATCCTCCTCTTTCACTCACTGCCACTAAACCATTTCCACCAAGGCATATTTTCTCGGTTTAGTCTTCAGATCCATAGTCTTATGGTGAGGCTGCTAAAAATCACTTTTGGGAATCTTCCATGCAGGAGGAGTACAACTCCCTCCTAGAGAACCAGACTTGGGATCTGGTTCCCCTTCATTTTAGAAGGAAAAATTTCAAGTGCAGATGGGTTTAGAGGACCAAGAGCGCAACAGATGGACATATTAGCATATACAAAGCCAAGCTAGTTGCCAAAGGCTTTCAGCAGGTGCATGGCATTGACTATGATGAGACCTTTGCTTCAGTAGCAAAGATGGATTCCATACATTTTCTACTTGCCATTATGGTAGCCAAGGGATGGAAATTCCATCAGATGGACATGAAGAATGCATTTATTCACGATGATCTCTCTAAGGATATCTATATTGAGCATCCCCAGGGATTTATGCAGGATTTCTCTTTGGTCAGTCGACTGAAGAAGTCTCTTTATGGCCTCAAGTAGGCTCCGAGGGCATGGTATTCCAAGATGGACTCCTACCCGGTGTCACAAAAATTTGTACATTTTAAGTCAGACCCGAATGTTTACATGCTCAGGACGATTGACTCACTTATAATCCTAGTTTTGTATGTTGATGATTTGTTGATCATCAGTTGCTTGACTTCAATGATTGTTTTAGTCAAGAGGATTATGCATGATAGGTTCTTGATGACAGACATGGGTCCGCTACACTTCTTCCTTGGACTCAAGATCAATAATGATGCATCAAGAATCAAATTGTCTCAGGCCAAGTATGCACGAGATCTCCTTGAGAGATTTCACATGACATATTGCAAGTTTTCCCTGACTCCTTTCTTATCAAGAGTCAAACTTGAGGATGGCGAGGACACTCCACTGGTTGACAACACACTATACAAACAACTAGTGGGGAGATTGTTGTATCTCACACACTCCAGACTAGACCTCTCCTATGCAATTTCCGCAGTCTCCAAGTTCATGTAGGAGTCGCATGAGCTACATTGGAAATTTCTAAAGTGTATCCTTGGATGCGTACAAGGCACCATCACCTTTGGGATTCATTATGCAGATAACTCTACATTGGACCTCATCAAGTTCACTGATTATGACTGGGTTGGTCATAACATTGATCACAAATCCACATCTAGTTACTCACTTAGTCTTGGTTCCAAGTCTATCTATTGGGCGAGCAAGAATCAGGTTGTTATTTCTCTATCTTCAGTCGAGGCAGAGTACAAAGGGGTAGTTAACATAACCATTCAATCTATGTTGGGCATTTGGTTTCATCGGTCGATCGTCATCTCGTGTGACAACTAGAGAACTCTAAAGTTCTACAGAGATCCAGTTCAAAGGCAGCGGATGAAGCACATTGATATCCAAATGCACTACATCTGGGACTTAGTAAACGAGGGGATCATCGACCTATAGTGTTTTCCTTCAGTAGAACAGATTGCAGACATCTTTACCAATACCTTCACCAAGCATAAGTTCCATTCTCTGCGCAGTCATCTTGGAGTGAAGGATACAGTTTTCTAGCAACTATCAGTTCTTCTTTTTACTACATTGTACCTTGAGCGAGGGTTTTTCCCATAAATTTTTTCCTCTTTCCTCGCTTTATTTCAGTGTATATTTTGTATTTTGGCACCTAACATGGCCTTGTTGTTGGGACCCATTTTTTATTTTCACCATAGTGATGTTCAGGGGGGTGTTGAAGTTACTTCACACACACCTAGGATTTATTTTTCCTAAGATTTTTCCTATGTTTATTAGTCATTGTTTAGTCTCCTATATTTTAGGAAGAATGTTCCTCTAGGGAGAATATTCTCTTTAGTTTTCACTTCAGTTTGATCATTTGAGTGGATTTTATATGCTACATTGGGATTATCACCATGAAACATTGGGATCATCACTAGCTAATGTGCATTGTCCTTGGGATCATCACTAGACTAGCACATTACCCATGATTCCCTTATCTCCTCCTCACTTCACTTTGTTTCCGTTAGCTAACTGAAGACTGATAGACTAGTTAACTCAGCTAGGTGGAAATTCACTCCCATAACTGCCTGAGAGACTAGACTAGGTGGAAATTTACTCCCATAAATGTTGGTGTGTGACTAGGTCACTCTAGAGCACCACCATGGTGCATTGCCTTCTCCTCCAGTGTACATTAGTTGAGTTATACAGAGTATATCATGTGTAAATTATCATTTGTTTCATTTGATTAATGAGAATTCTTCCATTCTTTCTCTCCTGCTTCTCTTTTCTTCTATTTTCTCTGCAACTGTGTATGTTAATTCCCATCTATACCTATTATGTGCAGGTTCAACACATTTATAGTCTTCATTCATAAATCACATTCATTTTATAGGATTTTTATTTAAGAAGGTTGTAAACATATGTGTAGTCCTAGACTTCCAATAATGAGTCATTTCAAATAAGGGATGAAACCATCGTACAAACTTGTTAGTTCATTTATGAGCATTGCAATATGATTTCTAATATTCGCTTTATTTTCCTCACTTTCACTGTTCAACTATATCTCTTATAGTTAAATTTGGTTTTTAATACTTTTAATATGAATTTGAATGATTGATGAGCATGGTAAACTTATAGTAGTGTAGAATTTTAATAAAAAATACACAGGTGTGGGAAGAAGAGGAAGTCAACTATCGATGGGAAGGGAATGACATGTGTGAGGAAGGTTGTGCTAGAACGAGAGGAGAGATCATGAAATAGAATCAAAACACTTGTGTGGCAATAGATAGATTGCATGCCCTCATCTTTGAGTAGCAGAGAAGAAACTGGGAAGTTTTCCTAAGAAAATTAGGAAGCTTTCCCAAGTCACAAATGGTCACCTTGGAATAGAGAAGACCCATATCCAAAATAGAGTAAAATAGGTCCATCAATCAGTTTTTTCTAGAAATAAATTGCCACTGGTAAGGGGAGGTTCTCGAGGGACATTGTAGCTATGAAGGGACTCCATGGTGTAGAGGAAATCCAACTAGGACGGAACCTGAAAAACTCGTGGATGCCCTGAGTTGAGTTGGAAGAGGGAATTTTTTGTTGTTTCAAGTGGAGTGAAGGAGAGTAACCTTCTTGATCCATTCCTTGAATTTTTGAGTAATTTGTGAGAGTACCATAGTGGTATCATGGCCTGGCATGGGAGTGGCATGCTGCCAAAGTGACAAAGAAACAGAGACTGGTTAGGAGGAAAAGTGATCACCCACAGTTAGTTGGGATAGCTATAGCTTGTAAATAGATAAGTATTCATTGTGCTCTGTGTATTTGAGTATAATGAATGTTTGGTTCCTTTATTTTCAATCATGAGTGAGTGTTCCTATTTGATGGGATTAATACTTGTCTCATTTGAAAGACTTTGTTCTTGTGTAATTGTGGAATTGTATGAATTGTGAATGTTTTTCACATCTGAATGTAAAAACTTTGTATTTCGTCCTGAAGGATAAAAAATCTCCATATTGGTATAATGGTTGTAATTGCATGGTTATTGGCAAGGATTTGTAAGGAAATTGAATGGTTGTATATCTTTATTTTCCTATGTACACAATAGTATAATTGTTGTATTGGATTTTCCTATGAAAGGGAACCAGATTTATAAGTTAAGGAATGAATGAAATGTGCATGATTTTGTTATCTTCGTGCATTAATTCTCCTTACTCAATTGTTGTATTCATGAAATTGGAAGAAAAAAGGAATATTTTGTGTATATTATCTTTGAATGGCCAGTAAGAAATTCTCTAATTAGATTTCATAAGCTATATATGTTGTAATTCATATGGTTGAAATCCCATTTCTAGGTATTTGTATGAAATGTATGGTTGTGTGATTCTCCTGCAGTTTTAGGGAGGCTTGCATAACAAGTTGTCTCCTTTGGAAGCATATGTAGGGGACCTGGGTTTCTTGATTAGAATCTATAAGTATGGTAATATTTTTAGGTGAATTATTTATTCACTTGGGGAGTTTGTGGATTTTCCACAATTTATCCCATCTTTTGTGATATCGAAATGGTCAGGTTCTATGCAAGGATAGCTCGATACAATATCAGGGAATTCATTAATGAAGATTAGGGAACATGTTTTTACATGCATCATTTTTCTAGAAACACCTTAGTGTGGAGTCCCAACATGTGGGTTGGTGGATCCCGGGGGGATTAGTGTCACTTTGTATTTACATGTTCTTGGGCACAGAACTTGCATATTGACACAAGTCGTTGGATCGGAGGGGAGGATAAACCTTATCCATATGATCATAACTGGAGATTAGGAATCATAGGTAGAGCCTCGTTTAACCGAGTCAACTGATAACCAAAGCACCCATGAATCTGTAATGAAGACCTTTTGGAAATCTCGGTTTCCTAAATCCCAGTGAAATCACAGTTCTTTGATGGGGATCCAACCCCGTTGAAATCACATAGTGGAAATAGAGTCATCTGTGGAGATCCTTGGTCCCTGGACCAAGTTTTGAGATATCCTTGGTCAAGTTTGACCATTTTTTACTTCGAAAACCTATCGAAGGCAGAGCACAAGACGAAGCAAAGATCGCGGGATCTCAACCCCTTTTTGGGTCCTTTTTGGGATTTGGGAATATGTAACGGGTATGGCAATGTCAGCCCATGGGTTTACCCATGCTTAGGCCTATTTTGTAATATATAAATATATGTCTAGGTGATGTAAGGAAGAAGAGAAGAGTCATCTATGTGATGTTGTGCTAAGTGCAAGCGTGGCTTGCAAATGCTTTGTGCATACTGTGAGAGACTTGCAGAGCTAAGTGCAAGTGGTTGTAACTGTGAAGGGATTTGTGTTGTAATGCAACGAAGGGGGATCTAGAGAGGTGTGCATATCTCCTGTCCTATGCGAAGTAAGGCTTTCATGGCTCTGCGCATGTATCTGATTGAAGAAGCTAATAAAGAAGAATATTTGGTGGACATAGCCCCAGGGTAGGGGTGAATGACGTATATGTTGTGTTTCTCTTGTTTGTGCGATGTGTTGGTGTACTTATGTGTTATCTGCTAAGTTCTTGACATAGATAGATAGATAGATCCATTTATACTTTGTACTTATGATGAATCTGGATGCTAGATCTAACCTCTGTGAACTTGCTTAGTGCTTGAATCTGCTAGATCTGATCTAATTCCTTATGCTAACTTCTTAGATACATTAGATCTGGGTGAATGCTGCAATGCTATGTTTTATCTGTGGAGTAGATATTGGTTAAATATTGATGAAGGTTTACTACTGAGTGCTCTTTTAAATACTAGAATCACATATATGTGTCCCAGCTAAGGTTGTAGACATATGAGTCCTACAACCACCCCTTCCTCTACCTCGGGTGAGACTTCATCTACTTCACAGGTGTTGCTGAAAGGGTCAGTAGTTAGGTTTTTTTTGGTGTGTTTTTGTAGCGTTGAAACCTGGGTCTACCCCTGTGCCAACAGATGGTTATCTTGTCGGGACTGAAACTGCGATTGTCGGTAACTAAGGAAGAAGAATCTTTGTGCAAAGATTCAACCTGAACCTGAGAAATCTTTGTGCGTAGATCTGTTTCCCTAGTGTGCAACATTCTGCTTGACTTGTGAAGCTTTGTGAAAAGAAAAGAGGTCATATCTGAAGAAAAGAGGTAATATCTGCAAGCTTTGTGCTCTGATAAAGGTAAGAATAGTGAAAATTTCTAGATCTGAAAGCTTTGTGCTCTGTAGAAGTAAGACAAGTGGAAAATTTTGTTTCTAAAGCATGGATATAGGTATGTTTGATAGATTATGTCCTAGCTCGAAAAATAGGGTACTAGTAGATTAAAGAAGGTTTGACATGAGTAGATCTAATAAGAGTAGTGAAAGATATGTTATACCTATGCATAGAAAGAATATTTGGACTAACAAATGGATGCAGGATCCTAGAAAGAATTTTATGCAGGTTAGCTCCTACGATCCTAGCATGCAGTACACAAAGGGTTGGGGATCAGTTAAAAGAAAGAGAGAATTAACCCTATATTACAGTTGCATAAAACCAAGACTTCTTGCTAAGGAATGCCCTCGGAGAAGACCTAGTTGTCTTTGTTGTAAAGCTATGGACCATGAAGTATTGGATTGCCCTAGAATGATTACTAAAGTTGAAAGAATGAATCTAAACCAAGAAAACCCTAAGGCAGATCTAGAAACTAATATTATGATAGAATCCCAGAAAGAATCATAGAAAGTATTGTTACAGATAACAAAAACCCTGAATTACCATCGACATGTCAGATTATCAGAGATCTTCAAAGAAAAAGAATGCATTGAAGCAAGATTATGATACTTTGACATTGACTGTGTTCTAGATGAGGAAACAGAGGTGAATGTTATGAGAGAAAGAACCTGGGAAATTTTAGGAAATCCTGCTATGGTTCTTTTACTGGGAGGAATAGGATTATTCAGAGGAAAACTAATAACCCTATGTGGTAAGCTCGCTCAGATACCTTTGAATGTCAATGGAACTTTGACAAAAAAAGATTTTGAGATCATTAAATTTATTGAGGACAATGCTCCATTTACCATGTTACTAGGAAGACCTTATATTGAAAGAGATCAAGCCAGAAGGAAGGACGAAGAAGAATTCTTAGAGTAGAAGAAGCAAGAGTTAAAATATTTTATAACTAAAAGGATCGCACACTTGATTGAAGAACAGGAGAACATATCACAGCTATTTAACAACAAGGATGTAGATATCAAATTTGCAAGAACACTAGAGGACCCATAGAAGAATGAAATACCTATCCCAAATGAAAAAGAAGTATTACCCTTGAATCCTAGGAAATAATATCAACAACTCGAAGTCACTATGTCAAAAGAAGATAAGAATCTGAATGGGAAAAGGAATACCAAGACGAAGCTCACTAGAAAGAAGGCTAGAAAACTAAGTAGGACAAGAGCTAAGATTGAAAAGTTACAGAAATATCCAGAAGGAACCTCACAGAAGGAAAATTTGCAAAATTGGAGCTTCATCGGGATATCAGCACAATGACACATGGAACTTCGCCATGGCGAAGCAATATAGCCGTTGGGGACATTATAACCATTAGACCAATGCTCCAAATAGGTAGAAAGGAATTTATGACCAGACAACTCACCATCAAACCATTGGGACCACGCCATAATAGACAAAACGGAGTTGATGAAGGCTTCATACCCGTTGTCGTGTTACCTATTTATCCCATCGCACTATGCACCCAGAACACTTTTGCTAACCAAGAATTTGAGCCCGCAAACTAAGTTGATTTTGCACAATGATCATCACATTCTTTCCATCTATTTCATTACAGTGTCTGAGTTAATCTGAACTCGATCTAGTTAATCCTGAGCGCGTATGTTTGAGGAGCTCAACGTAGTTGAAGAATATGTGACAGAATTACTCCTTGACCTGATGACTGAAAGAGTCATGTCAGAGAGAGGATTATTTGTAGGTGTACAGGCTTCATCCACAAGAACAATGCAAGCATCTCCATTGACTGCTCGTGTAGCCAGACCATCCCGACCATCAGATGAAAAGCGAACCAAGCACAAGGATGATCTAGTGAATGCCAAATTGATCCTGACTATATTACCCACCTACATACCACCTCTGAGAGGCACAGTAAATCGAGATAGTATCCCCATATATTTTGAGTACACCTTGGTCAGTACGAACCTCCGAAAGGGGATCCGCATAGTGCGAGCAGACCAAGACAATATTGCAGCATTGAAGTTCAATGACTTCAACCTCAGTGACCAAAAAGTCTATAACATGCTCGCCCCAAATAAGTACCTGACCAGAATGAAGGGGAAGAATTCAAAGATAATCCCCCAGACGTGGACCCATAACCTCGCGCAGTCCACCCCTATTGAACGTCATGAAGATCACACACTTCGGAAGACACCAGGAGGTGAATGC